>JBAKBP010002165.1:0-124433 GCA_037953745.1 Lithodes maja
GTGAGGCAGGTAACAAGGGGCGTGACGCCCCACCCCCCCGAGTTAGTAATATATCTTATGCAAACAAGTACAAGAGTTATGATACCAAGACTGACCACAAGACTAGCACCGTCCCATTTAAGAAGGGGCCGGGCCCTTCCCAGTACCAAGGGAAGCCCAAAGGGGAGTTAGAGTGTTATCAATGTCATAAAAAGGGGCACTTTGCAAGAGTCTGTCCTAGCAAACCACCTACAGCAGCTGTGTCTTTGGCCTGCAACATTGGTGTGTCTCTGAAGCCTTCTGAGTTTGCCCGGGGCAGTTCGTCAGAGGCTGAGGCACAGCCAATGCAGAAGCACCTGGGAGGCTCGAACCCTGCTCAGGATGTTTTTTGCGACCATAGAGGACGGGGTTGCGTGATGTGGGCGGGGCGCAAGCATGGAGTAGAGGTCTTGCGTGATACAGGTGCTTCCCAGACTTTGATGAAAAACTTGACTGGCTACCCTATAAATGCGGCTCGGGTGGTGGTGGTGCAGGGTATTAATGCAACTCGGTCATACCCGCTGGTGCGGTTGGAGTTGGAGGTGGATGGTGTGGCACGTGAATTGGATGTTGGGATTGTGGAGAAACTGCCAGTGGAGGGCGTCGACCTTCTTCTCGGCAACGACTTTGCAATGCCCGCTTCTGAGGTTCTACCCTTAGTCGTTGCCGAGAGGCCGGCCGACGTGAGTAGGGAAGAGCGAGAGTGGGTCGAGCGGTGCCAGGCACAACCCATGGCGTGTGCTGTCACCCGAGCTCGGGCAGCTAAAGTGTCACAGCCTAGTCCTCCGTCTTCAGACCAGCAGAGGAACGATCAACAGGAGGAGGCTAAAGCTAGAGTTGGTTTTAAGAGTTTTGACTCGGCGGCTCTCCTGGGTGATTCAGTATTAGCACCATTACTTAGTTCTGGAGTAGCCCCTGGGCCTGTCATCGAGAGTGACGAGGCTGGGCATGACGAGTCTCCACGACAGCAACGTTATGAACATCGAGAGAGACAGAGGGAGCAGCTCAGTATCGGGGAGGGTCATGCATTGCTCCGGGAGCAGTTAGATCGCTTGGCACCCTCAGATATACGTCGGTTGCAGCTGGAGGACCCTGAGCTCCAAACGTGTGCTAATGGAGCTGTGGAGCTCGACGAGGACGGTGATGCACAGCCGGGAGATTTTTTTTATTTAGATGGCATCCTGTATCGGCGTTTTCAAGACCCTAACCGTAGCTGGAAGATGGGGTCCGGGGTAGTGGACCAGTTGATGGTGCCGCGGGAGTGCAGGGATAGCCTACTGAGTTTGGCGCATGACACACCGCTGGCAGGACATTTGGGGGTAAGAAAAACGGTGGCGGCTTTGGGGAAGTTGTTTTGGTGGCCGGGGATGAAGTCTCATGTGCAGTCCTGGATAAACTCATGTGATATTTGTCAACGGGTCGGGAAACCAAACCAAGTTATTCCTAAAGCTCCGTTGCACCCTATTCCTGTAATTGGGCCACCTTTTAGTAAGATTGTTGTTGACATGGTTGGTCCCCTCCCTCCCACAAAGGCTGGTAATAAATTTTTGTTAACCATCATGGATGTTGCCACTAGATACCCCGATGCATACCCCATGAAAAACGGCATGGCTAAGACGGTAGTCAGTAACTTGTTGTGGTACTTTTCAAGGTACGGGTACCCGGAGGAGATTCAGTCTGATCAGGGGTCCAATTTCACCTCCAATCTCTTTAAGCAAACAATGCAACAGCATGGAATACGGGCGGTGGTATCGTCAGCGTATCACCCTGAGAGCCAAGGGGTGCTTGAGCGGTGGCATGCCACCCTTAAAAGCATGCTCAGGTGTTATTGTGCTGATAACGGAAGAGATTGGGATCTTGGATTGCCGTATGTACTGTTTGCTGCTCGGGAAGTGCCTGGTGAGAGCCTGGGATTTAGTCCAAACGAGCTGATTTTTGGACACCGAGTCAGGGGCCCCCTTAATATGCTGCGGGAAATTTGGGAAGGAACTGTGCCGCCTTGTTCCTTGTTGAAGTATGTGTTTGAAAGCCGTGAGCGCATGCTTAAGAGTCTGGAGATGGCAGGTCGGAATTTAACAGGGTCACAAGCTTTAATGAAGGACAGGTATGATCGCAAAGTGAAGCTCCGGGAGTTCATTGTGGGACAGGAGGTGTTGATTTTGTTGCCTTTGGTGGGTAACCCCTTGTCGGCGAAGTATACTGGACCCTATAAAATTGTGGAGAAAATTTCGGACCTAGATTACCTTGTTGCCACTCCAGACAGGAGGAAGAAAAATCAGTTATGTCACGTGAACCTGATAAAAGAGTATGTGAGGCGCCCCTCTGAGCCTCTCACTGTCCCTGTGTTGGCTTGTTGCGGCCGTGGTGGAGAAGGAGAGGGGGACAGTCAAGCTTCAGAGGAGGATAGCTGGGATCACCATGTTTCAGCGGATCAGTGGGCGGGGAACTCGAGCCTAAGGGCTGACGAGGCTATAGCCCATTTGCCTGAGCCGCAATTTGAAGCTATCCGTCAGTTGCTCGGTTTATACCCCACTGTATTCGCTGAACATCCAGGCCTCACTACTCAGGCTATGCATGATGTTGACGTGGGGCACCATCTACCCTTTAAGTCAATCCCATACCGTGTGCCCCCCATAAAACTACCCGCTCTGAGGGATGAGTTGGAGTATATGCTCGGTAGAGGGTTGATAGAGAAAGGTACCGTTAAATGGACTTCCCCCGTAACACTGCAGCCTAAACCAGATGGCAAGGTACGCTTCTGTATTGATTTCCGTAGGCTAAACGGTTTGACTCCAACTAACCCATATCCTCTTCCTCGGGTTGATGATAGTGTTGATAAAATTGGTAATGCTCGGTTTTTGTCTAAAGTTGATTTAGTAAAAGGTTACTGGCAAGTACCTTTGTCCGAGCGCGCTAAAGAGGTATGTGGTTTTGTGGTGGACGGGAGTACTTACCGGTGTAATGTTATGCCCTACGGACTTAAGAATGCACCAGCAACGTTTCAGAACCTGATGAATGAAATTGTCAAGGACATTCCAAATTGCACCGTATACTTGGACGATGTAATCATTTATGATGACGACTTTGAGAGCCATTGTGAGCACCTGGAGACCTTGTTCCGGAAACTTAGTGAAGCAAGTCTGGTAGTAAATTTGGCAAAGTGTGACTTCGTAAAAGCCACTGTGCAGTACCTTGGGTTTGTAGTGGGAAGGGGACAGGTGTGCCCTCCTCAGAACAAGGTACAGGCTATCAATAAATTTCCGCACCCAACCACCAAGAAGCAGATCATGAGATTCTTGGGTATGATAGGCTACTACAGACGCTTTATAAAAGGTTACTCTACGGTGTTGGCACCTCTCACAGATTTGTTATCTAAAGACAAAAAGTTTTTGTGGGCGCCTGAGTGTGAAAAGGCTTTTAATTTAGTGAAGCATTTGCTGTGTACTCACCCGATACTCAGGGCCCCAGACTTTAACAGGCCTTTTCAGCTGGCAACAGATGCTAGTGGTGTAGGGGCTGGTGCCGTCTTGCTACAGACAGACAATGAAGGTGTGGAACACCCAGTAAGTTTCTTTTCTAAGAAGTTCAATGCTGCACAAAAGAACTATTCTACAATAGAAAAGGAATTACTGGCGATTGTGCTGTCACTCAGGCACTTCGAGGTGTATGTTCCAGCCTATGGCCCAGTCGTGGTTATCTACACTGATCATCACCCTTTGAGATTCCTAAATCAATTTCACAATCGCAATATGAGACTGACCCGGTGGTCATTGATGTTGCAGGAGTATAACCTGGACATCCGGCATATTGCGGGATGTGACAATGTGATTGCGGATTGTTTATCGAGGGTAGATGATCAGTCGTAGGCTATCACAGGTGTATGATCCCGAAGAGATTGACACACGGGTAGCCTCCTGCTTTGGTTTGAGTAGTATTTTGCGCTTGGTGCTTGTTGGCTCGCGGTTGTAGCCCAGCGTATTGGGTCGTAAAGCAGGATTGTTGAGCGTTTGGTATAGAAGAAAATAGGCTGCCCTTATAGTGCAGCCGGAAAAAAAACATATTAAAATATAAAAAATCATATAAAAACTCTTTCTTTTTGATATAGATAATTGTATAAGTTTGTCATAGCCTATAGTGTTTGAGTAGTCCACGAACTATCAAACGGCTGAGCTGCTGTAAGCTCGCTCTGGGAGCATGATATTATGTCTTTTACTATTGTTGGGAGGAGTTATGAAATGTGAATTTTTTTTTTATAAGATGTGTTTTAGTGATAGACTCAGCGTTGTTTTAGTGCCATGCGGTCGCTGGGTGTGAGGGGTTTGATGGGGTTCTGTATATCAGATTTTAGCTCAGGGTTGAGCAAGTAAAATCTTGGGGGAGGTGTGACGCATGTCGAGTATGAGCATGCTGTACAGAACGCCCAGTCAGGCCCCACCCTCGCTAGGATCGTCAGGGCAGGAACTTTGGCTGTAGTCTGTGTAGAGTTTCCTAACTCAGTTTATGTGAACCGTTGTACTATAAGTATTATCATTATGTATTTTGTTTTCTTCTAAGTCCACGAGTTCTATTTTATATCATTAGATATAAGTATTGTGTGTGGGACTTATATACAATGATGAGAGAGAGAGTTATGTAACGACGGCCAGTGAGCGCGCCACGAGGTGTGTAGGCCTCACTCCCTCCTTCCTCCTCCCTTCCTCCCTTTCAGCGCGTGGGAAGTTCTTTGTCGATCCCAGATTGAGAGAGAATATGACGTCATGATTGCCAGTGGGCGGTCCTTAAGTAGTTTGAGATATGCCGCTAGAGGGCCGAGTATAAAAAGAGAGGTTCTTGCCACCATTCTTCAGAACTCATCAGGCAAAGCGACTTCTCATATCCCTTGCAACTATCCATATTCTTCCGACTGATGTGAACTTTCTCTACTCTCTGAACAGCCTATCTTCTTCCCTTCTCGTCCCTGTTTAACCTCCATGACCCCTTTGGTGCAGATTTAGTCAGCCAAAGTATTATCGCTTGAGTTCTCACGAGATAAGTGCCTGTTAGATAGCCTATTTTTGGAAGGGTTAACTAGAATAGGATTGATTGATGTTTGTTGCACTCGTATATGCATTTCCCTGTGTGCGATTATTCATGTTCCTGTTTTCTGCTGGTTTAGGCAATGCTAGACTGGGATAGGGTTTCTGAGTTGTGATTTCCTATGAGTACTAGGTTGCGGTTGAACCAGTACAATTGCAACGGAGACGTGGAACGCCTAGGTGGTCTTTCTGACTGTGTACCGTGGGAGTTTAGCACTGTGTTGCGAGTGAGGGCTTTTGCCTGTGCCACCCAACACTGTGCTATCTCATTTGCTTGACTTTGAGAGGATCGCCAGGAGAGAACCAGATACTAGTGATCTGGATCTCTCAAGAGAGCATCCCGTCAATTACCGTAATTTGGCCGCACAGTCTTAAGGACCTCGCTAGGCTACGAGCCGCTTGCTCAGCCATTGTCTCTTAACCTTAGATATCCCAGCTAGACTTTGCTCGACCAGCAGATACAGCATAGTATTGAAGCTTCTCCTTATGTATATTATTGTTTAAGCACTATTGATTTCATGTGTGGCACGCTTAGCTACTTCAGAGATTAGTGGCCCACGAGCACAATCTTAGTAGGCTATTGCCAGTGCATTGTCGGAGTACTTCTTCTTAATGTTTGCCATATCCTATTGCTTATTCTTATAATTCTTCTTATGTCAATTTAAAGCCTTTAATTACCAGTGAGTTATTCATTAAATTGCTGTTCAAAATCCGATACTTACTTCTTATGAGTATTCGAGAAGCATCTAACTTATCAGAAGATTCCTTGCTTGATGCTCGAGGACTATTGTTTAACGTAACGTAATAGTGCCGATCCGAAGTAGAGGGTGGAGGACTTCTTAAGTTCTTAGTTCAAGGGTGGATTACTTCGGCTTCGGCCAACACTATTCTTTAGTGTTGTAGTACTTTCTTCTTTGTTTGATTGTTGACCAGACTAGATAACTCCCGTCTTGCTATTAGTCTGTTGTGTGAAACGCTAGTACCGAGTTCTTGTATACCCCGTTATAGCAGATAGAACTCTGGAGGGTAGTGGCGTTTTTTGTTCGGCTGGCAGTACTCTGGGGTTGGGATCGTGTGTTTCCGTTGTGGCAGCGAGCCATACTCGAGTCCTGTGTAAGAGCCCTAGTGTACCCGAGTGCCCGGTCGTAACACTAGGTGGCTTGGATGGCCACACTAAAGCTATAGAACAGGTAACAGAGGTAAGGTTATGATCGCAGAAACGATACGGAACAAAAACATTTCAAGTGTAGGCAAAAGAAGTTAGGCAATTAAAAGCTAGAATTAAGTCAAGGATTTTGGGCTTATCTCTAAGGCGGTCAGGAATATATGAGTACGGTACTGAACTAACTGCTCTAGGCCATTTAGGATAATAAAGATGTAAGTTGGTTAGTGAAGTGAAAGGAGAGACGTTGGCGGTGCTGACCATTGAAATCACCTGAAATAGAGATTTCAGAGAAGGAAGAGATGGAAAGAATATCTTCTACTTCAGAGGTAAGATAGTCAAAACATGATAGTAAGTAGAATTAGGGAAGGTACAAACAGACCAGATATATTTAGCTTTGACAGGATAGCTTAACCTCTGAAGTTCGCATGGGGTAATTAGACACCTCTCCCTGTGCGCATGTATTTGAGGTGTTTCCGTCACTAAAATATTCATTGTACCATTAATAGCATTAATACTTATCCATATGCGCCTATTATGGGTTGATTATAAAGGTATTAACCTTAAACAACAATAAAACGAGTGAAAACAGCGTTTGGATGGTCAAAATCGGAGATATAGCCCGCGAGTTGTATAATGTATGGGTGAGGCAAGCTGCTTTCCCGCCAATTTCCCCCAAGGCCACTGAGACACAGTCGATCGATACTCTCTCTCTCTCTCTTGCATTCGCTTGCTATCAGTGATGACCACACCCTGCAACCGGATTTCTAATGTTAGCACGAAAATATACCTCAGAATAAGGGAATAACAGGGAAAATAGGTGATAACTGAAGGAGAGGAGGAAAGTGGGGAAGGAGGGGAGGTAGAGGACTGAGATTTTGCATGGCCCAGGGGCCAAAAAAAAATAAATAAATAAATAAAATAAATAAAAAAAAAAAAAAAAAAAATCGATGTCAAAAGTTGATTTTTTTTTTCTCTGACTCTTAAGAGTCTCCCCGCAGTCCGCCGGGGGAACTCTTAAGAGTCTCCCCGCAGTTCCCGGGTTAAGGGGAGGTTTTTAGTTTGGTCCCTAGATATCCTTCAAGCTTAAGATTACACCCCCTTGAGCCCCTTTCAAGATAAATTTGTACATTTTTCGGTAGAAAAATGTCCCGGCTGAAAGCCGGTTCCTCTTAAATTACAGGCTCGCTATCGCTCGCCAGGATAAAATCGACACCTAAATGGCACAAAAGGTCTTAAAATTGACAGAAATGGGTTGAAAGTTCTTAAAATCGTCAAAATAATGGGGCAAACATCTTAAAATCTCAAAAGCAATGGAGCTAAACATGAGGGAGAACGGGGTCAAGCAAAAAATCCCTCAATTGGAGACCTCCCCTTAAAGCAGAGAGTTGAGAATTCCTTAGAGTCAAAGTTGGGAACATGATAGCAAGTAAAATTCTTGCGCAATAACACACCTTTGGCTTGAAACTGGGGATAAAGATAATAGGTCGATACATAGAAAGATTTGTTGTCAATTGCCTCATACAACTGGGTTTTGATGAGGAACAGACCAACAGGTTTAGCAGAGGATAGATGATGTTCCACAGAAGTCATATCTAGAGGAAAGACCACAATGTTGTAGACATTAATAGTTAGCGGCCGAGTACATTTTAACCCCTTATTGGCGGCGCTCGACTTAAGTCGTGTACCAATTTGCAGCAAGTTAGGAGCATTATTAAGGCTTTTAAAGGGTTAAAATCGAGTGCAAATGGCCGGGAGCACAGTGGGCCAGACAGCCGACTCCCAGGGCTTACCGCCGCCCATTAACTCATGTTCCCTGTGTTCTCGAGAGGCCGGCAGTGTAGTCAGTAGTGAGCATAGCTGGGAAAAATATACCGCTATACGCTAAACTCCCATGTTCGTGGCACCACTGCAAGAGAACCAAGAGTGCTACGTAGCTCGTTCTGGTCTCATTTTGAAGCTTAGCGCCTAGTTTTTTGCTGAATACATTTCTTTTCATGCAGATACTTGATTGATCATTCAGGAGGGCCTGAATATGCCCAAATGAGCCCAAAACACCCCGCTAGACAAGGGTTAAGGAGTCGTCACCAGGGACCAACTTGCATTTATGGTCCCCCCCCCCCCCCGCCCCTGGACTACGATGCCAGGTTGTTGCTGCGTCCTTTTTTTTTTCTTTTCTTTTTTGAAAAGATTGCGTAGTATGTAATGTGTTAGTAGTATAACATATAGATAAAAATATGGTGTTTTGGAGAGCAAACTGGAGTTGCCCTTTATGTTTGTGAGGCACAGAACAGGTCAGCAAAGGAAGCCAGGAGGTGAAACAGGAGTAAAAGCTATCCTTATCAGCCACCTATAGCACTCCCCGGGACTACCGCCCTATTCGGCTAGTGTCTGCAACCTCTTCCTCTATTGAATGTATGTAACATCAAAGAAAGACAGTTTTTTTTTTTACAGTGCTCGGCTTTTTGTTTCTTCAGGATGCAAATCTTCACTTGAAGAAACTTCAAGTGAAGCGTTATCAGCACAGTGTTCCTCTTCGTCTGGTTCAAGCTTAGTATATTAGGAATCATGGAAGGCTATTTGTTGTGCACCATTGTAAGTGGGGGACGGATATGAACAATTAAAGGTACATGCGAATATGTGTATGTGATCTATTATAGTGGTTATTGTGAGCTTGGTACTACCTGTTGGGCGGCTCGCTCATCGGCGTCAATAACCCCCCCCCCCCCCCTGGGGGTTAGGGAATAGAATATGCCCCACGTGCCTTCTGCGTGTTGTAAGAGGCGACTAAAGAGGTTGGGTCGGTGGGCTTGCGACCCCCACCCGGAAAAAATATCTAAGCAAAGAAAAACGAACGAACAGCCTCGGATGCGGACGGAACCAACGTTGACGAACCACGACCGACTAAGGACATGACTTCGGACATTCTGAGAATGGCTACGTGGAATGTTAGTGGCATGAATGATGGCACAAAAGAGAGAGAGGTTCTGGAAGTGTTAGTAAATGCCAGGCTGGATGTATGTGGAATGACAGAGACCAAATGGAAAGGTTCAGATGTGAGAGAGTGGGAGTGTGGAATGGGTGTGTGTGCTGGAGTGAGTGAAGGAACAGCGAGAGAAGGTGCATGTTTGTTTGTAAGTAGCAAATGGAAGGAATGTGTAAGAGAGTATGGGTCTGTGGGTTCAAGGATTGTGTGGGTGAGAATGAAAGCAGGAATACAAACGTGGGTGATTGTATGCGTGTATGCCCCGACAGAGGATATACTTGAAAGAAAGAAAGAGGAGTTCTGGATGAATGTGGAGGCGTGCCTGGAGAAGTTTGACAAGAACGAAAAAATATTTCTGATTGGGGATATGAATGGTAAGGTGGGTGATAGGAAAGTTGAGTACAGAAGATATTAAAATATACTGTATTCCGTTGCTCGATACAAGCGTAGTGTCCCCAGCTGTAGCTTAGCAGACAGATTGGATATCATTAGACAATTAAACTAATATGCAATATAATTAAAAATAGTATACCGCTAAAGAAAAAGCTGTACGTTATCGCCGAAATCAAAACAATTACGCACAAACGAAGCAATTACAAGACAATAAAACACACGCATACACACAGTACAGGCAATACAAATTCCCAACAGCAAGAAGTATTACGAATTACAGGGAACAAAAGAGAAACGATGAATCCCCCTAAAGAACAGTACAGTCGGGTCCCAAAGAAGTACTATAAGCGACACTCTGGTCAATGGATGAAGATAAATGACGGAGTTAAGGTCGGGAGCCGTGTGTGTGTGTGTCAGAGAGAGAGAGACAGCTTTTGTGAATGTGTGTATGAAGTGATAAACCCTGTAGATATGAGAAGTTAAAGAAAATGACCCTTAACCCCTTCTGTACCGACGACGTCTTTTCCATATAATGCTAGCTATATTTAGACGATTTTGGGCGGTATAAGAAGGATCAGTGGTAGTAAAATGTATTAAGTGAAAAGTTCGGAGCCTGTTAATTGCTAGAGGCCCTTTTAAAGCTGAATATAATTGTCTATTAGTAGCTAAAATAAAGTAAAAAAGACGTCGCGGGTACAGAAGGGGTTATCCCACTCTGTACCGGTTGTTGCATATTCACCAACTGTACGTATCCACTTTCGCACCAACGATTTGAACTCGCTCAAACTTCGCAACTCACGCACACCACTCCATATGGCCTGTGTGTGTGTGTGTGTGTGTGTGTGTGTGTGTGTGTGTGTGTGTTAAGTGGAGGACGACCGTTTTTCTGGACCCCCTTCTCCCTAATGTTTAGTCCCACTAGTTTTGAGATTATAAGACGTTCGGCCCATTAGTTTGGCGATTTTAACACCTTTCGCCCCATTTCGTTGTCAATTTTAAAACCTTGTGTGCCATTTATGTGTATGGTCGATTATTTCCTGGCGAGCGATAGCGAGCCTGCAATTTTAAGAGGAACCGACCTTCGGCCGGGACATTTTTCTACCGAAAAATGTACAAATTTATCTTGAAGGGGGGTCTATTTTTTTTCTTTTTTCTAAGCTTAATGGAGGTCTAGGGAGGAAACTAAAAGAAATTATGAATAAATGAATTAATAGACCTAACAAACGGCCAGTCTCTCCTTAATATATCTAACCTAACCTAACCTAGTTGCAAAGTTTGAGCGAGTTACCCCTTCGTCTCGCGCAGCCGTTCTCACTACTGGTGCGAGAGTGGAGTACAGTTGGTGAATATGCGTACCAGTTACGTCCTTTTCAGTATATTCTGGCAACTATTAGACAATTGTATTCATGTTTGGAAGAATCTGTGGTTGCTAAAAGGATTAATGGAGATAGTTTGTAGCCATTAAATGGTTAAAGGTCCTTCCAAAACTTAATACAATCATCTAATTGTTGGTAGTATATAATGGAAAGGACGTCGCCGGTACAGGTAGACAATATTTATAGTGTATTAATAAACAGTTTTCTAATAATTGTGTTAAGGTCGATTTGTGTTCTCGCTTACTTTTTGCGTAAGATGAAGTTCCCCAAAACTACTACTTATAGTCAACCGTTGACTGTACAAAAATGGTCCTAGACAAAAACAGCCACGTTCCAAAACAATATGATTACTCAGCAAATACACATCGGATTAATTTGACAGTTTGGATGTGTCCATATAGGGCATGGACTGATTCAACCTAAGACCAAAATTATCCCAGCCCGAAAAAGAACCCAGAACAAAAAGATCAGACATTAAGGGGAGGTTGTTGTAGATGCTGTACCTGTCACCGATGTTGTTGATGCTGTACCTGTCACCGATGTTGTTGATGCTGTACCTGTCACCGATGTTGTTGTTCTTGTCGTTATTGCTATAAAAAGTTTATCACAATTTCTTACGATTCTGCATATTTTTACTATATACTAGATAGTGCTTATATCTGAGCTCTGGAACTCTCTCCCAGAATCAGTCTTTCCCTCTTCCTATGACTTAAATTGCTTCAAACTCCGTGTGTCCAGGCATTTTGGCTCGAACGTCCCTTGATTTTGGCCCTGTCACTCTTTCAACTATGGGGGAGGCACTCGCTATAGGCAGTTATGCCTTTTGCCTCCCTCAATCACATAGAAAAAAATATATATAGTATGGTAGTCGTGGGATTGTCTATATGTAGCAAGAAATTACTAAACGCTAAATTATAAGGATGATTAACTATCATAACAAAAAAGTGCGAAAATACCTTCTTCCTTATAGATATACATAATATAAGTTATTTAATATTATGGGTGACTTTAAAATATAATGAGCATCAATATGCAATACCTGAAATGTGTGACAGCTATAGAAAGTACGACATATAGCTTATAATTAAGAATTATTGATGGAGAGGGAGGCGCGGCAACTTCAAGAATTTCTGATAGGGTCAATTGTAGGTGAGTGGTCCTTGTGTCTGCGGAGGTCGTCACTGTAGTTCAGAGGGAACGTGGTCAATATTATGTTTTTGTTCTGGCCCCATTTGGAGTTAAGTGTATTGTATCACTAGTATCGGGTTCAGGAGGTTGTTGGTGTGTGTGTGTGTGTGTGTGTGTGTGTGTGTGTGTGTGTGTTAGAATAATAATAATTGTCGGTGTATTGTTCATTTTTAATATCTACAGAGTTTTTCTTAACCTAGGTACAGTACAGTACAAAGCGTATTCTACCTTATACAAGGTCTCATGCGACCTTTAGCGACCGTGAAGTGCCGCGTTTCCACCACAGTACATACGCAGATGCACTTGTGAGATTACGTGTAGGCTAACACAAACTGATAGTTGAGCAGCCTGGCTAGGGATTGACCACGATACAATCCTATTCATTGGGATAGCCGAAAAAAACTTTAGGATTCTGGTGGACTCGAACCATAAACCTCACAGACAGCACAAAGCGCCTTAGATCACTCGGCTAACACGAGCCGTGGTGTGTGTTTGTGTGTGTGTGTGTGTGTGTGTGTGTGTGTTGGAGGAAATTAAGGAGACATAATGTACATGTACCTATGTATATATTTGCGTGTGCGTGAGTCTCTATTTTATGGGCAATTATCTCTAAGCACCCCGATCCATTCACATACTTTTATAGCATGCAATTAACTAGATGGATGCCTGGTAGAGAGAGAGAGAGAGAGAGAGAGAGAGAGAGAGAGAGAGAGAGAGAGCGAGAGCGAGAGAAGAGAGGGTAGGTGAAACATTAGTTGTTATTACATATCACCTTGGTAACAGTAAGGTCCTGATGTGGCGGCGTCTACGCCGTGGGACCACCTCCCGGAGCTGCCAACCGCGGATGGCTGCCGACCCTCCACGGCCGGAGACAAGATCAATCGACCAGTGGAGGACAACCGGATGCCGGCCGCGGGGAGCAGTTTCGGGAGCCAAACCGTCACAACTATCCCCTGCCCCCCCCCTGGGGGCACGGGTCCTTGGAGTGGCTTCGGTCGCGCCGGGAATTTCCACACCTCTCACACCACACACACACATCACACAGTTTTTCCTACACCGAGAAATTACTCTCCGGCTGTCATTTCTCGAAGACTTCTTCTAGCCGGTGACATTGAGAGCAACCCAGGACCCACGTACACATACATATGTCCAACTTGCTCAAAACCCATCACTTCGAGTCGCCACACTAAGGGTTCAGTTCTCTGCAATTCATGCAGGAACTGGACCCACTTCACCTGTACAACACTTGCCTCCAAGAAACACTACACGAACACCTGGACCTGTTCCTCATGCCCCTCCCTCTCCCAGTCAAATCCCTCGCCTAAAACCCGTCCACCTCTCCTCCCCAATCCACCTAGCCTTCCCATATCATCCACTCCCCCCCCCCTAAAACCCGTCCACCTCTCCTCCCTAACCCATTTAACCTTCCCATACTATCCACATCCTCAACTCAACACACCATACCCCATCCCAATCCATTCCAACCCCCATCTCCTGCTCCCCAATCCCCACCCCCACCTCACCCATCCCAACCTCCAGCCCCTCCCTCACCCCCACCCCATCCTCGTGCAGCAGCACCCAACATACATCGTGCACATAACATTAACATTCTCCAATTGAACATAGATGGCATTAACACAAAGAAACACGAACTCTCACACTTCATTAAACAACACAACATACACATTGCCATCTTACAAGAAACAAAACTCCGCACATCACAAAAAACACCCACATTTCATAATTTCACCACCATCAGACAAGACCGGGCTGTCAGCGGGGGCGGTGGACTCATCACCCTGGTACACAATGAAATATCATTCATAGTAACCAGTGTACAAACCAAATCCCTCCTCCCCCCAAATGATAACACAACAGAAATACAATCAATTAAAATACGCACTGGCAACAAATCCAACATAACCATCATAAACACATACATCCCTCCCCAAACATCCCCTACAGTACCAAATGAATACAGACCACACTTACAACACATCACAAACACCCCACACATCATCCTGGGTGGTGACTTCAACGCCAAGACGTCGGCCTGGTTTGTCGACAACCCTGACACAGACAGAGGGCTGGTACTACAAAACCAAACAGATAACCTCATCATCCTTAACGACATCCATCAACATACCCATATTCCTCACCAAGCCCGCTATAACCCATCATCTCCAGACATCACCTTTTGCTCCCCAGAACTCGCCCCCACAACATCCTGGAGGGTGGTCAGAACCTTAGGCTCTGACCACCTCCCGATCATTATCACCACCAAAACCAGACTCACCCCAGCTAGCCACAAACACACATACACCAATTATAAAAGAGCTAACTGGGAAGCATTTACAAATGAGACCGAACAACACTTCACAACTCTAAACAGTACACCCATCACTAACATCAACAATGCTGTACACATACTCAATAAAACTATCCAAAACGCTGACAAGAAACACATTCCAAGAGGTAACAGAAAAAGACACAACCCCAATTTCACACCAGAAATTCAAAACCTCATCAGACAACGCGACACACTGAAACACTCCCCAGCACCCCACACACAAGACATCACACAACAAATTCAAGCACTCAACACCCAAACTAACAACAAAATACAAGAACAACAAAAACTAAATTGGAATAACTTCCTACAAACACTTGATCACAAAACAAACCCCAAAAAACTCTACAAAACACTAAACAGCATCACACTTTCCAACAGCAACACAACACAATCACATGCTGCAATCACAACAACAGACTCTACTCCTTCATGTAAACAACAAGCAAACACTCTCATCAATCACTTCTCACATGTCAGCCACCTAAAACCTCACAAAGACGACCGACATGTCATCCGACGTAAGAGACAATTCCCCACAGACCCTGACTATACACCCTTCACCAATCACCAGACAAAGCATATCATCAACAATCTCAAGCACTCACCCGCCTGTGGCCTAGACAACATAAGCAACATACACCTCAGACGCCTGGGACCACAAGGCATTCAAACACTCACTAACATATCAAACTACAGCTATTCACACAACACAATACCAGACATTTGGAAGCATGGTATCATCATCACATTCCCCAAACCCAACAAAGACCCCACGCTACCCTCCTCGCACCGCCCCATTACACTCCTTTGCTCCCGCTCCAAAGTCATGGAACGCCTAGTATTACAACTAATTACACCCGACCTACCCCTAGCTCCAACACAACATGGCTTTAGGCCACTGCACTCCACAAACACTCTTCTCACAGACCTTACACAAAGAGCTTTTGACGGCATCAACTCAGCTAGACCACCACACAGATCACTATTAGCCACACTCGACATTAGTAAAGCCTTCGATGCCATCCCACGCCACAACCTAACAAACAAAATCTACAACACAAACATGCACAACAACACAAAAAGGTGGCTGGCCAACTTCCTAGCAGGCAGATGTGCACACGTATCTTTTGCCGGTCAGTCATCTAAAATCAGAAACTTTCCAAACGGAGTCCCACAAGGATCCGTCCTATCGCCCGCACTCTTCAATCTGTACATGCACGATATAACTACACCCAATACTCCCCAAATAAACTTAGCCTCCTATGCAGATGACATAACATTCACATGCACACACCATGACCCAAGAAGAGCAACAGATCTCCTTCAACCCTATCTCAACACACTACATGGCTGGTGCACTACAAACAGACTTAATCTAGCCCCAGCCAAATCCACCGCAACCCTGCCCACAAGCTGGACAGGTGAACACGAATACATCCCTCAACTCACCATAAACAACACACCCCTAACACATACACACACACCCAAAATCCTAGGAGTAACATATGATACTCATATGACATTCAAACAGCACACCACAAGCATTAAAAAGAAACTGACACCCAGACTTAACGCCCTCAGGTCACTTGCTCACACAAAATTTGGACACAACAAAGAAACTACCACCACAGTATATAAACAATACATAAGATCAGTAATGGAATACGCAAGCCCAGCCTGGGCTTCTAACCTAGCTGAAACACATCATTAGACCTTACAGACTATTCAAAACAAAGCCCTGAAGATCATTACAGGCTGCACAGCTACTACACCCACAGATCATCTACATCAAGAAACAAAAATCCTCAAAGTCAAAGACCATCTGGACATGAGAGGCACTCAATTCCTGGCAGCAGCCTCCATGAACCAAGACCACCCACTAAACTACATGGCAACACATCCACAGACACCAAGAAATATCAAAACAACACCCAGCACACGGTATCACACACAATTATTGTCCTCTCTCCCTCCCTGCCCACCCCGAACCAACTTCCAGAAGCACATCCATACTCATATCTCTCGCCAATCCATCCACTCACTCACAGACAACACGCAGCTGCATGCACGACCTCCCGAAATCCATCCTTCCGAATCCTCCCTCCCTCGCGAGGACAGAGTCCACCTGGCCAGGCTGAGATGCGGACACCATCCAGCTCTCCTGAGCTATCAGAAGAGACTGGATGACTCCGTTGTCGACGCCTGCCCGGGATGTAACACAGCACCCCATACCATTAAACACATCATAGAAGACTGCATTTCACACAACCACTTACGCCAACAACACAACCTACACTCAATGAGAGCTCTGTGGGAAAGCCCGATCGTGGCCATGGCCTTCCTCAGGGACTCGGGTCTGTTCGGCCAGGCAGCTTAGGGAACAACAACAACAACAACAACCTTGGTAACGTCACTAGAGTGGGTGGTAAACCAGTACTTACCTAAAGCTTCTTTGCCAAGTTACTTAACTTACAGTATGTGTAACCACTTGAACGGGTTTTATCAATATTGTCAATTTTCATTACAGTATTTCATTTATGTAACCTAATAGATTACAATCATGCACTTGAGCACTTTAGTCATAGCCTGTTGAATTATCGGTGTTTCTAACAAATGAAAGCTAAGTTTTTCACATTTTCAATAATTGTTCACTGTTGTATAAAAGTACCCTCACTATGTATAAAAGTACCCTCACTATGTATAAAAGTACCCTCACTATGTATAAAAGTACCCTCACTATGTATAAAAGTACCCTCACTATGTATAAAAGTACCCTCACTATGTATAAAAGTACCCTCACTATGTATAAAAGTACCCTCACTATGTATAAAAGTACCCTCACTATGTATAAAAGTACCCTCACTATGTATAAAAGTACCCTCACTATGTATAAAAGTACCCTCACTATGTATAAAAGTACCCTCACTATGTATAAAAGTACCCTCACTATGTATAGGAATAGGCTGTAACAAATGAAGAGTATAGAAGGTATAGTAAATCATTGAGCACTAGATAGGTATTAAACCTTTTTTCTTCTCATGTTATATGGAATATTACTACCAATATAATTCTTAAGGGAATATTTTTGTGGATATTTCAATTTTGTCTACAAAAAGTACATTACAAATGAGCGGCGAATCCATGTGAGGCCTCATCAAACGATAAAGGAAATTACTATTCAAGATAATGACACTTTTATACAACTTTCTCTGTCTTGAACACCCCCATTTAGCCCGAATAAAGTACGCATGAAATCCTACCTCCGCAAATTCAATAACTGTCTTCGTAGCGCAATGGATAAATGCATTAAATTTCCGTGTGAGAATCCTAGGTTCGAATCCCTGGACTGCCACATGTATTTATTGATTTCATTAATTGAGTTTAGGAGTAAAGTCGGTTGGTGGAGGGAACATAATAATTGTATTGTCTCGTAAGTATACACATATTATCTCCTTCACTTACATGGTCCATGTTATAATATTATTCCTAAAAGTCGATGATTATAAATTATGCAGCTTAGGATGCCCTCTATCACTCAAAGGAGGTAAAATCAATCTCTCAATGAACCCTTTCACTCCCACAGACAGATTCGATGCTCAATAAAATCGTCTGATAATGACCAAAATAAGATGAAAGAATGCGTTATGTCATTTCGTTATTTCCATTCCATACTTCACATCCGTGATTATTGCTGTCCCTTGGTATTCCGAGCCCTTCAACAAAATAACAACAGCAAATAAATATATGAACCACGAATGGCTCGAAATGTTACAAAATTTATCAATTCCAGTGAACTAGTATTATATACATACATTAATAGTCTGTGATGGATGCTAGGGTGTATAGGGGTATTGGAGGGGGTCTGTCTGATCATTATGTAGTGGTAGCTAAGGTTAGGATACAAAAGAAGTGAGTGAGGAGAGCGGAAGGGAGGCGAGAGGAGGGTGGAATGGTGAGGAGGGTGGAGAGGTTGCAGGAGGAGGAAGTCAGGGAGGAGTACAGGAGAGCAGTGGAAAGACGACTAGGTGGGTTCGACCTGGAAGTTATGGAGGAAGTGGAGGAGATGAGCAAGGTGTTTAAGGATGAGATCTGTGCAGCATGTGAGGAGGTGTGTGGAGTGAGGAGAAGAGGGAGGGGAGTGAAAGGTACAGCATGGTGGACAGAAGAGGTAAGAATAGCTGTGGAAGAAAAGAAGAAAGCATATAGAGAGTGGTTGGGTAGTAGAGGGAATGAAGATTCCGAGAGACAGAAACGAGCGAGGTACGTGGAGAGTAAGAGGGTGGTGAAGAGAGTAGTGAAGGAAAGTAAGAGAAGAGTAGATGAGGAATTTGGAAGGAATCTGAGTGTAAAATGGAGGGAGAGTAAGAAACTGTTCTGGAAAGAAGTCAAGAAAGTTAGGGAAGGTAGCAAGGGAAACAGTAAGGGTGTGAAAGATAATAAGAATGGGAGAATGCTAGCCGAGAAGCAAGAGAGAGTCGAAAGATGGAGGGAGTACTTCAGTGAGTTGCTAAATGAAAGGAATGAAGAGCCAGCAAACATAGCTGGATATGGTATGGGAGGGAGAAGAAGAGAAGTAGTGGAGGAGGAGGTGGGGATCAGGAGGTCAGAAGTGTGGGAAGCCATGAAAAGAGTGAAGTTGGGGAAAGCACCAGGAACAGATGGAGTGTGTGGGGAAATGTTGAGGTATGGTGGTGAGATAGTGATAGAATGGGTATGGAAAATGTGCAAACTAGCATGGGAGAAGGGGAGTGCACCCGATGACTGGAAGACTGGCATAATAGTCCCCTATATAAGGGCAAAGGGGAAAGAGGAGTGTGTGGTAACCACCGAGGAATATGTCTTCTAAGCGTAGTAGGGAAGGTATTACAGTAGGGTAGTGATTGAGAGAGTGAGAGTGAGAACGGAGAAATGGATAGGCGACGAGCAGGGAGGTTTTAGGAAGGGAAGAGGATGTGTAGATCAGATTTTTACCCTGAATTGTGTTGTGGAGAAGTATCTGGAGAAGAAACAAAGGGTGTATGTTGCCTTTATGGACTTGGAGAAGGCCTATGACAGAGTGGATAGAGAAGGTTTGTGGAAAGTACTTAGAATATACGGAGTAGAGGGCAAGTTGCTGAAAGCAGTGAAGAGCATGTATGAGGGTGCAAAGGCGGCAGTACGTTTGGAGAGTGAGCAGAGCGAGTTCTTTGACCTGAATGTTGGTTTGAAACAGGGGTGTGTGATGTCCCCGTGGTTGTTTACTGTATATATGGATGGAGTTATGAAAGAAATACTATCAAGAGCAGTGGATGTTGGTGTATCGCTGAAAAGGGAGGGAATTGAGTGGAAGCTACCTATACTGCTGTTTGCGGATGATACAGTTCTGATGAGTGATAATGAATGGGAGTTGCAGGGTCTGGTAAATGAGTTTGGAACAGTGTGCGAAAAACGGAATTTGAAGGTAAATACGGGGAAGAGCAAGGTTATGGTCTTCGAAAGGGGTGAAGTCACAGAGTGTGAGGTGAAGCTGAACGGTCAGGCTATGGAGATCGTCAACTCTTTTAAGTATCTGGGCAGTGTGTTGAGTAAAGATGGGACTATGGATGAAGAGGTGCGGGAGAGGGTACAACAGGGGAAGAGGGTTGTAGGAACGCTAAAAGCAGTAACAAGAAATAGGGTGGTCAGTATGGAAGTGAAGAAGTCCTTGCATGACAGTGTGGTAATCCCGACACTGACTTACGGAAGCGAAGCATGGACGTTGGTTGAGAGACTCAGACCAAGAGTGAGAGCAGTGGAAATGAATTACTTAAGGAGTGCGTGCGGAGTTACATGCAGGGATAGACAGACTAATGAGGAAGTAAGAAGGAGGTGTGGTGTGGAGGTAGATGTGCTGGAAAGTGTGAAAAGGAACAACTTGAGATGGTTCGGCCATATGGAACGTATGGAAAGCGAGAGAATGACTAAGAGGGTGTACGAGAGCGAGGTGGAGGGACAGGGGGAGAGGTAGACCGAATATGAGGTGGAAGGATGGAGTGAGGAACTACATGAACGAAGGCGGTGCTGGTTGGGGGGAGGGGCGTCGACTGACTGGGGACAGAGGTGCATGGGGGCGGTTCGTTCGTGGCCACCCCTTCGGGGATCACGGCGTCAGGCAATAGATAGATAGATAGATTAATGGTCTGAAATTTCATATGATTGTAATTACTTATGGGAATAGATAAGTAAGCTATTATTGTATTCGCATGCTCATCTGCACTCATAAATAACTGCAATTTTATGAAGTTTCAGAGCAGTGTGTGCAGACATTTTGACTGACTCCTAATTAACGTACACCCTTGAATTTGGCTCTCGATCATCTTTCAATCTGAAGAAACACTAGCTAAAAGCAGTTTATCATTATGTCTCCAAGTTACGCTTGGCATATATAAATATATATATAAATATATATATATATATATACAGTATATATATATATATATATATATATATATATATATATATATATATCTATATATATATATATATATATGTTAGTATAGCCAGGTAATAGATTCTCTTTTAAACAGACGAGGTTAAAAGCAATAGCAGTTTCAGCATTCAGGATTTTATTGTTACAGCTTTCAATAGTTCTAACAATTTTCCTCTGGGGTTCAGAGATGAGCTACAAAAGGTTAGCAAAATTCATGGTGGATCCAACGTTTCACAAGTAAACATCTTGCATCTTCAGGGAATGGAGAGGTAATGATTAGAATAGGGACAAAGCATCATATTTATACAAAATTCGAGGATCAAGTAGAGGGAGGTGGGCGGAGCTACTGGGTGTGTGGTGGCTGTTAATTGGTGGAAGGCAGTCTATTCGCGAGACGGGCACTAAATCTTATCGTTGGTTGGTTGTTGGCTGTGAGTGGCTGTGATTGGTTGGTGTTGTCAGTTGTGTGCTGAGCGTGGAAGCGTAAGGGAGGGGGGCACGGGGCGAGAGGAAGGCAGGGGGCAGCATGCCTGTAGCGCTTGCCTGAAGGAAGAATTTGAAGGTCTTGTGTTTGGTTGTTGATGCTGGGGTTGAGTGTTTGGATGTATAGAGCTTCTAAAATAGCTAGTCTTCTGGGGTCTGATTCTTTGTCGAGTATGGTGGTTTGTTTGTCTAGGTCGGCGCGAGTTAGGGCAAGATGGTGGGGGGCTTGATAGTGATCTTTTATAGCGCCAGATTGAAGGTGGAGGGTTAGTCGACGGGAAAGGCGAGTCTGTGTCATTCCAACATAGGATAGGGGTCCACAGTCCCCAGAGGTGCAAATATGCTGGTATATCACATGATCGTCTTTCGGTTGGTTGGTGGAAATGGGGCGGTTACGGAGGACAAGGTTGGAGGTCTTAGGAGATTTGTAGTAAATAATTAATTTTATTTTATTGTCAGGGTTGGTGGGGAGGACGTTTTTGTGAATTATTTCTTTCATAATGGATTCGTCTGTTGTGTGGTCGGAAGACATGTAGTTTCTGTAGAAAAATGTAATGTCATTGGCCGGGTTGGTGCTAGGGGGGTCTTGTTTGTACCATTTTTCTGGGAGGTGGTTGATGGCATTGGTGACGTCAGTGTTGGAATACCCATTGTTGACTAGGACCTGGGTGAGCCTTTCCAGTTCATTGTGTGTGTCATTCCAGGTGGTGCAATGGGTGAGGGCTCTCCTGACATAGGCGGCGATGGTGGACTGTAGGTATCGTTTAGGGCATTCACTTTCCCCATTAAGCCATTGGCCATTGTTAGTAGGTTTGATGTACACTGTAGTTTTGAAGCCTTGGTCGTGGAGGGAGACAAGGAGGTCGAGGAAGGGTAGATGTCCATCGGTGGTTTCTTCGTATGTGAAGTTGAGTCCGGAGTCGGATGACGAGATGATTCTACGACTCCAGAAAGACGGCAAGATCACCACCACCCCAGCCCTACAACCCACCCTACTAGCAGAAGCCGCCAAAACCAGGGGATCCCACCAAAGCAAGCTCCTTAACAAACACCACTTCAAAGCCGCTAAACAACTAAAAGAGAACCCCAACATCATCATCCGATGAGCTGATAAGGCCTCCTGCCTTGTGATACACGGAAAAGAAGAATACCTACGGAAAATGGACGACATTCTTAGCGATAAGAACAAATTCAAAAGGATCACTCGCAACCCTACTGACGAAATAAAAAGGAAAGCCAACACCACCATCACTGCTATCAACGCCAAAGCCGATGGCGTACACCTGAAGAAACTCATCGGCGAATTCACCCCAGGTTATGCTTACGGTACTATAAAAACCCACAAACCCGGGAACCCCCTCCGCCCCATCATATCACAGATCCCTACTGCTACCTACCAGACTGCCAAGGCCCTGAACAAACTCCTCACCCCTTTTGTTCCACGGCAATACAACCTCAACTCTGCTTATGACTTCCTAGAAATTCTACGAGATGCCCCCCCAGCTAACGACCACATCATCGCCTCCCTCGACGTAGAGAGTTTGTTTACCAACGTGTCCGTTGACAAGACCATAGATTTTATCCTACGTCGAGTTTACCACTGCCCTAATACGCCCCCCCTGGACATCCCGGAGAAGGCCCTGAAGACACTCTTGGAACTATGTACCAAGGAGTCCCCTTTCCTCTGCCCCCGCGGGAATATGTACCAGCAAATCGACGGTGTAGCGATGGGAAGCCCCCTGGGGGTCCTGTTCGCCAATTTCTTCATGGGAACTATCGAAGAGGAACTCCTGGCTGCCCACCGGCCCACTGTCTACTGCAGGTACATCGATGATATCTTCGTGCGGGTGAAGGACCTGGGCAAACTCAGGGACCTCCAGCAGCGCTTCATGGCCGCCTCCGGACTCAACTTCACATACGAAGAAACCACCGATGGACATCTACCCTTCCTCGACCTCCTTGTCTCCCTCCACGACCACGGCATCAAAACTACAGTGTACACCAAACCTACTAACAATGGCCAATGTCTTAATGGGGAAAGTGAATGCCCTAAACGATACCTACAGTCCACCATCGCCGCCTATGTCAGGAGAGCCCTCACCCATTGCACCACCTGGAATGACACACACAATGAACTGGAAAGGCTCACCCAGGTCCTAGTCAACAATGGGTATTCCAACACTGACGTCACCAATGCCATCAACCACCACCTAGAAAAATGGTACAAACAAGACCCCCCTAGCACCAACCCGGCCAATGACATTACATTTTTCTACAGAAACTACATGTCTTCCGACCACACAACAGACGAATCCATTGTGAAAGAAATAATTCACAAAAACGTCCTCCCCACCAACCCTGACAATAAAATAAAATTAATTATTTACTACAAATCTCCTAAGACCTCCAACCTTGTCCTCCGTAACCGCCCCATTTCCACCAACCAACCGAAAGACGATCATGTGATATACCAGCATATTTGCACCTCTGAGGACTGTGGACCCCTATCCTATGTTGGAATGACACAGACTCGCCTTTCCCGTCGACTAACCCTCCACCTTCAATCTGGCACTATAAAAGATCACTATCAAGCCCCCCACCATCTTGCCCTAACTCGCGCCGACCTAGACAAACAAACCACCATACTCGACAAAGAATCAGACCCCAGAAGACTAGCTATTTTAGAAGCTCTATACATCCAAACACTCAACCCCAGCATCAACAACTAAACACAAGACCTTCAAATTCTTCCTTCAGGCAAGCGCTACAGGCATGCTGCCCCCTGCCTTCCTCTCGCCCCGTGCCCCCATCCCTTACGCTTCCACGCTCAGCACACAACTGACAACACCAACCAATCACAGCCACCCACAGCCAACAACCAACCAACGATAAGATTTAGTGCCCGTCTCGCGAATAGACTGCCTTCCAGCAATGAACAGCCACCACACACCCAGTAGATCCGCCCACCTCCCTCTACTTGATCCTCGAATTTTGTATAAATATGATGCTTTGTCCCTATTCTAATCATTACCTCTCCATTCCCTGAAGATGCAAGATGTTTACTTGTGAAACGTTGGATCCACCATGAATTTTGCTAACATTTTGTACCTCATCTCTGAACCCCAGAGGAAAATTGTTAGAACTATTGAAAGCTGTAACAATAAAATCCTGAATGCTGAAACTGCTATTGCTTTTAACCTCGTCTGTTTAAAAGAGAATATATATATATATTTTTTTTTTTTTTTTTTCTATATTCCAACTTACTTCCTCTCGGGCATAGGCTGAGAGCCTTAACATTCACCGCTTTACAATGAACAGTGAAGCCCGTGAGGTCTTGTTCCAGTCTAGGGAGTGAGACATATGAAGCACGTAGAGTACAACGAGCACCTGCCATCTTGCCTTCACATGAGTCACGGTGCTCACTCATGGCCCGAAACGACCCCATCTCTGAAGCCACCTCATTCCTGTGCTTCACTGTCTCAACCCCTACACTCGGACTCTCACACTTACACAACGCCACCTGTATATATATATATATATATATATATATATATATATATATATATATATATATATATATATATACCGGTATATATGAGGCCTCCAGAGCCAAAGGGGGATCCAAGCCATTTTGTTTTTAGTTAGCACCTCATATATATATATATATATATATATATATATTGTTACGGCTGGATCGGCAATACATATTCGGGATTCTTGATCGTAGGACAGAAATGGCTTATGTGACAACGACACGCTCGATTCCAGTCCCAAATACTATATGCTCCAGACAACAAAAGCACCAACGCCCTACAGAGTTATCGTCTATGGTAACGAGGTACCTTAACTCGGCGAAAGTGTACAACAGGGGTAGGCTATGAGGCTAAACTCCCTCAGACATTTATAGGTTACGTTATTACTAAAGAAATGCAATACTCAAGAAACTACGTTAATATTAAGCCTCTAATAATGTAGAATAGAAGCAGGCTAAAGGTATGACAGTGAAATGCTAAATGACAAATGTACACGCCTACTTGAAAGCGCGTGCACTAGAATAACTGTCCCCTACTAACATGCACTAGCATGTAGCATACAAGATGTTCATGATCCAGTAGATACCTAATAATACACATGGAAGGAACATAAATAGTAGTCACTTATTATAAGAATGAATCTATACTTGGAATAACTAAAAGGTTGCAGGCAACAGTACTGCGCCGGTAGCCTACTACCGCATAGGCTACTTCGCTTCTCTCACTCTGTCTCCCCTCTGAGTCCGTATGCGCCCTACACAATAGAACTCCGGACACAGCAGCAAAACGACAGTGCAGTTAATTGATACATGAAAGTATTAATAGTGTTGTCTTGTGTGTGAGTAATGTGTATTGTAAAGTGTTATATACATAAACTTAAAGAGAGCTGCAATGCATAGTAAAATAAAGATATAACCCACTCATCATCCCCATGTGTTCTAGCTAGCAGGCCAAGTCACAGGAACAACGAGTCCCAGCACCGAAAGCGAGAACCCAGGAAAAGACTGCAGAGAACACAAGGACAGATAAATTACGTTACTCTACTATACCGGCACTACGAGCGAGCTGTAGTCTCTGGTACTACACTCGCTCCTGGCTCGGTAGGCAAATCAAGGCTAAGTCCTCGCCCCTCTACAGACAACTCCTGGGCATGGTCGGGCTCTTACACATGGCACTAGTCTAGTCACAAATTGGATGATGAGCTGGGCATATAACTCGTGAACATGTAGAACGTTCACCAACTATCCTCATCAAGAAGATCGCTGTTCACATTAACCCCTTAAATCTAATACATGTAAATATATGCTTGTCCTAAGAGTAATACGAGAGGTGAGTGCTGAAACTCCTTTAGGACCTCAAGGGAAGGGTATGCATTTAAATAGAGAGAAGAATGAAATGAGAGTAATGTCGTCAGAGAGAAAGAGTGCAACCGTGAGAAATTGGGAGAGAGGGCAAGGGATGTTAGAATCTCAAAGGTTCTAGGCAACCTGGTCATAGAGCACACAGCGAGCCTCCAGGCAATGTGCTGTACGACAACATGGGCAGCCCAGACAGCATAGGCAGGCGGCAATGTACTACCAACCCTGTCGCACCTAGCTATAAGCGCAGGGCTGCCAACCGGTCCATACGTCTGGCAACCACCCCCCCGGCAGCGTGGCGCACCGCTACCCTCTCGCTCTGAAGTCTAACTCACTCTCTCTCTCTGAATTCCTATCATCTCATCTATCAACTTCTCTATTGATACTACATATTAAATGGAAGGTCTCGACATGGCTTAAAACAAAACCCACCACTGGTTAGCAAATGACGAGACCTTTGCAGAGATACAAAGAACATAGTTATACGTTGTCACACTCAATATAAGCAGCCAGCATGGTACACGGTCCGTGACGGTACAGTGGAGTACCAAGGAGTACAATCAGGTTACGTTGCTACGCACTGGGTGCGTCACAGCCCCCCCAAGATTTTAGATAATCGACCTTAGAAGCATTATCAAAATCTGACAGGCAACCAACCGACCTGCTACCCTTAGCTGCCACTAATTGCAAAAGGTGCACAACAACTGAAGTGTGAATTATACATAAAACACAATATCGCATGCATCATGCTACAACAATAAAGACTTACAAAACTAAAACAAATTTTCTCGTTTATTTTATTGTTTTATAATCTTTTTGGACGGCGTTATGATAGCCTAATTTTACTCCTGCTCAACCCACACACCGTGCACGACTATCCTGGATCATCAACCCTTGATAG
The DNA here is from genome assembly GCA_037953745.1 of Lithodes maja. NCBI lineage: Eukaryota > Metazoa > Arthropoda > Malacostraca > Decapoda > Lithodidae > Lithodes > Lithodes maja. Next base: position 27,275 of record JBAKBP010002165.1, read on the forward strand.
ACAATCTGCTATCACGTTCTCACTCCCGGCAATATGCTGAATGTTGAGATTATACTCTTGGAGCATTAGGGACCACCTGGTCAACCGCATATTCCGATTGTGAAACTGATTTAGGAATTTCAAGGGATGATGGTCCGTATAAATCGTCACTACCGGGCCGTAGGCTGGAACATAAACTTCGAAATGTTTGAGCGACAAAACGATAGCAAGAAGCTCCTTCTCTATAGTCGAGTAATTCCTTTGTGCCGAATTAAACTTGCGAGAAAAGAAGCTCACTGGGTGTTCCAAGCCCTCGGAATCAGTCTGCAGTAACACTGCCCCGGCACCCACACCGCTGGCATCAGTCGCCAGCTGAAAACTCCTGGAAAAGTCTGGGGCTCTCAAAATCGGATGTGTACACAGCAGGTGCTTGACTAGGTCGAAAGCCCTCTGACACTCCGAAGCCCAACAGAACTTCACTGACTTCGACAGTAGATCAGTTAACGGTGCTAAGACAGTAGAGTATCCCCGGATGAAGCGCCTATAATAGCCTATCATACCTAGGAACCGCATGACCTGGCGCTTAGTGGTGGGCCTGGGAAACATATTGATAGCCTGTATCTTGCTCAGGGGGGGGCACACCCGGCCTAACCCGACCACGAAGCCAAGATACTGCACAGTAGCCTTTACAAACTCGCACTTCCTCAGGTTCACCACCAGCCCAGCATCGTGCAACTTCCCAAACAGGGTCTCTAAGTGCCTTAGGTGATTTTCAAAATTGTCATCATACACTATCACGTCATCAAGGTAGACCGTGCAGTTAGGGATTTCGTCACAAATATCGTTCATCAGGTTCTGAAACGTGGCAGGTGCGTTCTTAAGCCCATAAGGCATTACGTTACATTGGTAGGTCTTGCCATCTACCACAAAACCACAAACTTGCTTAGCTCGGTCCGACAGGGGTACTTGCCAGTAGCCTTTTACAAGATCAATTTTAGTAAGGTACTTTGCATTCCCTATCTTGTCCACGCTGTCGTCAACTCGAGGCAAAGGGTAAGGGTTGGTAGTGGTCAAGCCATTTAGCCTACGAAAATCTATGCAGAACCGCACCTTGCCGTCAGGTTTTGGCTGCAACGTGACGGGTGATGTCCACTTCACATAACCTTCAGTGATCATCCCTCTCTCAACCATGTACTTTAACTCCTCCCGTAAAGCTGGCAACTTTACCGGGGGCACACGGTAGGGCACTGACTTGAAGGGCACATTATCACCGACGTCCACGTCGTGCGTTACCTGAGTAGTGAGACCTGGGTGTTCGGCGAAAACAGAGGGGCATGACCTGAACAGGCCTAGGACAGCAGCACCCTGGTGCTCAGGCAGGTGACTTACAGCTTGCCTAGCCTCTTGTTCAGTATTCCCCGCCCACTGTTCCGCGGAAATGACACAGTCCCAGCTATCCTCCTCAGCAGCATGACTGTCCCCACCTCCTTCTCCACCCTGGCCGCTGCAGGCCAGCACAGGGACAGTGAGAGGCTCTGAGGGGCGTCTCACATACTCTTTCATGAGGTTAACATGACATAACTGATGTTTTTTTCTACGGTCAGGTGTTGCAACGAGATAATCAAGGTCGGACAGTTTCTTAGCCACCACATACGGCCCAATAAACTTGGCAGAAAGGGGGTGTCCAGGCAAAGGTAAAAGCAACATTACCTCCTGACCCACCGAAAACTCCCGAAGCTTCACCTTGGCGTCATACTGGTGCTTCATGACCGCCTGTGCATTAACCAAGTTATTACCTGCCGCTGCCATGCAACCTATAAGTCTCTCCCGGCTCTCAAGGATATATTTAAGTACAGACACCGGCTTCTCTTCGCCCTCCCAGATCTCTTTCACCATACTTAAAGGTCCTCTCACATTATGGCCAAAGACTAGTTGATTTGGACTGAACCCCAGGCTCTCTCCTGGGACTTCACGTGCAGCGAACAGAACATACGGCAGACCCAAATCCCAATCAGTGTCATGTTCTGCACAGTAACAGCGTAGCATACTCTTCAGGGTCGAGTGCCACCGCTCCAAGACTCCCTGACTCTCGGGATGGTAGGCTGACGACACTACAGAACATATACCGTGCAACTGAAGGGTTTGCTTGAACAATTTGGATGTAAAATTGCTCCCCTGGTCTGACTGCACCTCACGTGGAAATCCATAACGGGAACAGAACAATAATAAGTTTTTAACAACTGCCTTTGCCGAGCCGTTTCTCATGGGGTATGCGTCCGGGTATCTCGTAGCCACATCCATGATTGTCAACAGGAATTTATTGCCACTACTAGTAGGTGGGAAAGGGCCAACCAAATCTACTACAACTTTGCTGAACGGAGGCCCGGTGACAGGTATGGGAAACAAGGGTGCCTTCGGGATGGTCTGGTTAGGCTTCCCCGTTGTCTGGCAGGTCGCACACCCAGCCACCCATGCACAGACATCAGCCTTGACCCCAGGCCACCAGAAAAACCTGCCCAATGCCGCCAATGTTTTTGTTACCCCCAAATGACCCGCCACCGGCACATCATGCGCCAGACACAATAAGGACTCTCTATACTTATTTGGAACAACCACCTGGTCTACTACCCTCGCACCGCCCTCCCACTTCGATTTGGGGTCTAGAAATCTGCGGTACAATATCCTGTTGAGCCTAAAGAAATCTCCCGGCTTCGCATCCCCATCTTCCTCCAACTCTATGGCACCATTGCTATAACGAGCTAGGCTAGCGTCTTGCAGCTGCTGCTCACTAATGTCCCTGGGCGTCAATGCATCAAGATGGTTTTGTAATAAGACATTACCCCGGCTAGTAGGCTCTACTGCCTTAGTGGCTCTCGCTACAGCTCTTGCCTCACGCGAAGTCTTACCCAACTCTGCCTTGTTACACACCATATCTGGGCCAGAGTCAACTCCCGTGTTTATTATAGGTCCAAGTACCGAATCACCGAGAAGTGCAGCAGAATCAATGTCCTTTTTCCTGCCCATAGCAACCTTCTCCTGATCCTTCCTCCACTGTCCCCGAGGTTGAGTGCTAGGCTGTGCAGGAGCCGCAGAGCGAGATCGGGTTACCACACAGGCCATCTCATCCTGTTGGCACCTCCCAACCCATTCCCGATTCTCACCATCCACGTCGGCCGCCCTCTCGGCAACGACTAAGGGTGGAGTCCCGGAAGTGGGCACCGCAAAGTCGTTGCCGAGAAGAAGGTCGACGCCCTCAACTGGCAAACACTCAACGATCCCTACATCCAGCTCCCTGCACACCTCTCCCACTCTCAACTCCAACCTCACAAGTGGGTATGACCTCGTAGCATTTATACCCTGCACCACAACAACTCTGGCCGCATTTATCGGTTTCCCTGTGAAGTTCCTCAACAAAGTTTGCGAAGCCCCCGTATCCCTCAGCAAGTCAACCCTCCGTAGTTCACTCCCCCAGCTCACAAACCCGTGTCCCCGATGGCTACAGAAAGTGTCCCGGACAGGTGTCGAGCCTTCCGTACGCTTCTTTACCGCGTGTGCCTCAGCTGCTGACAACCTACCCCGGGCAGTTGCTGCAGCCTTCAGAGACACACCGATACTGTGAACCAATGACACCGGCTTAGCGGGAGTGTTACTAGGGCACTCACGTGAATAATGGCCTAGCTTCTGACATTTGTAACATTTCACATCCCCAATGGGCTTCTTCCCTTGTGCGGGCGAAGAAGGGGCCTGACCTTTAGTAAACGGGAGAGGCTTGTGTTTGTAGGTGTTATTAGGTGCAATGCATTTAGTGTGGTTATGTGTGTCATAGGATTTGTTATTATCGAAAACTCTGGTGGGTGGGGTATAGCGCCCCTTCTGCCCTGACTCAGCCCTCTGAGCGGCACCGCAACCACGAATCAATGATAATCTGAGGTCTGCCATCTTGGCAGCCTCCTCTACTGTCTTGGGACATTTTTCCTTAATGTTCAGCGTTAGATCGGTTCCAGTACATTTGTAAAACTGTTCCAGATAGAAAAGTTGCTTAATTTCCTCAGCCGACTCTGCGTGCTCGGACCGAAACCAGTTATTACATGCATCTGTTAAGTCCCGTGCGTGCTCCATAAAACTGACGTCGCTCTTCTTATTCACGCCACGGAACTTCAATCTATAAGTTTCGGGTTGCAGTTCGTAGGCCCGGAGCACAGCCTCCTTCACCAGTCCATACACTACACTCTCGTCCAGTGACAGTGCATCGTAGGCTTTCAACCCCTTACCCACTAGACGTGATGAAACTAATGCTGCCCATTTAACCTCCGGCCAGTCATACTCACGACACTTCTTTTCGAAACGAGCAAAAAACTCAGTCACTGCTGTCTCATCAAATGCGGGTACTAACTTAATTAAATGCGAAAGTGAGTCTGTAACCCGGTGCCCACCACCGAGATGACGCCCCGTGGTCTCTACTCTAGACTTCTCGACATCCATTTCAGCCTGGTACCTGGTTGCATCCTGATTGGCTTGGATTCTAGCAACCTCTATGCGTTCTATACTAGCCTGTTGTATCTGAGTCTCCTGCAGCTTAAACTTAGCTAGTTCTAGCTGAAATAACATCTCAGGAGACAGGCCTGGGGGGGGAGAGCACAAAATGGGGGATCCACACCGAGACGTGTTTACGGGTAAGCCAGCTTGCCCTTGAGAACCCTCCTGCTGCATCGTGCTAAGACTCGCTGGCTGAGGGCCCAGCTCAGGGGTAGAGTGGAATGGAGGCTTGGAGGGAACCCCCCAAGACCCCACTCCACCCACCGCCCCATCGCCATCACCCAACAAACATGCCACCAAATTCTTCTTGGGCCAACTGTCAGGACAGTCCCGCCCCAAAACCGTGGCTAAACAGCGAAGACCGTAACAATCAATAGCCTGCAGGCGCTGTTCGGTCAAAGGTGTCTGCAAAAATGCCCGGGCATCCCTCTCTCCACTTATAACACTCCCCTCCCTAAACATCTGTTGTACTTGCTGGTTACTAGGCTGTACCGTGTTATCCTCCCCCGTAAATGATGAGTCATTAGACATAGTGCTGGTTATACAATTGCTGTTCATAAAAAAAAAGAAGTGCTTATTACTAATTGCAGTCTCGACTCACAAAATGTTAAAGATGCTTGAATGACTCTACTCTAGACACCCCCAACGAAACAATCTGCAAGTCCACCAATACAATAATGACAATAAAAATTCCTCCAATATGCAAGAAAATTCTAGCCAGCTCTACTAGGTAGCATAGAATAGTTCTCCAAAAAACATGTGATAGGATACTACTGAATCTTGTGCAAGGTCGCCATTTTGTTACGGCTGGATCGGCAATACATATTCGGGATTCTTGATCGTAGGACAGAAATGGCTTATGTGACAACGACACGCTCGATTCCAGTCCCAAATACTATATGCTCCAGACAACAAAAGCACCAACGCCCTACAGAGTTATCGTCTATGGTAACGAGGTACCTTAACTCGGCGAAAGTGTACAACAGGGGTAGGCTATGAGGCTAAACTCCCTCAGACATTTATAGGTTACGTTATTACTAAAGAAATGCAATACTCAAGAAACTACGTTAATATTAAGCCTCTAATAATGTAGAATAGAAGCAGGCTAAAGGTATGACAGTGAAATGCTAAATGACAAATGTACACGCCTACTTGAAAGCGCGTGCACTAGAATAACTGTCCCCTACTAACATGCACTAGCATGTAGCATACAAGATGTTCATGATCCAGTAGATACCTAATAATACACATGGAAGGAACATAAATAGTAGTCACTTATTATAAGAATGAATCTATACTTGGAATAACTAAAAGGTTGCAGGCAACAGTACTGCGCCGGTAGCCTACTACCGCATAGGCTACTTCGCTTCTCTCACTCTGTCTCCCCTCTGAGTCCGTATGCGCCCTACACAATAGAACTCCGGGACACAGCAGCAAAACGACAGTGCAGTTAATTGATACATGAAAGTATTAATAGTGTTGTCTTGTGTGTGAGTAATGTGTATTGTAAAGTGTTATATACATAAACTTAAAGAGAGCTGCAATGCATAGTAAAATAAAGATATAACCCACTCATCATCCCCATGTGTTCTAGCTAGCAGGCCAAGTCACAGGAACAACGAGTCCCAGCACCGAAAGCGAGAACCCAGGAAAAGACTGCAGAGAACACAAGGACAGATAAATTACGTTACTCTACTATACCGGCACTACGAGCGAGCTGTAGTCTCTGGTACTACACTCGCTCCTGGCTCGGTAGGCAAATCAAGGCTAAGTCCTCGCCCCTCTACAGACAACTCCTGGGCATGGTCGGGCTCTTACACATGGCACTAGTCTAGTCACAAATTGGATGATGAGCTGGGCATATAACTCGTGAACATGTAGAACGTTCACCAACATCCTCATCAAGAAGATCGCTGTTCACAATTAACCCCTTAAATCTAATACATGTAAATATATGCTTGTCCTAAGAGTAATACGAGAGGTGAGTGCTGAAACTCCTTTAGGACCTCAAGGGAAGGGTATGCATTTAAATAGAGAGAAGAATGAAATGAGAGTAATGTCGTCAGAGAGAAAGAGTGCAACCGTGAGAAATTGGGAGAGAGGGCAAGGGATGTTAGAGTCTCAAAGGTTCTAGGCAACCTGGTCATAGAGCACACAGCGAGCCTCCAGGCAATGTGCTGTACGACAACATGGGCAGCCCAGACAGCATAGGCAGGCGGCAATGTACTACCAACCCTGTCGCACCTAGCTATAAGCGCAGGGCTGCCAACCGGTCCATACGTCTGGCAACCACCCCCCCGGCAGCGTGGCGCACCGCTACCCTCTCGCTCTGAAGTCTAACTCACTCTCTCTCTCTGAATTCCTATCATCTCATCTATCAACTTCTCTATTGATACTACATATTAAATGGAAGGTCTCGACATGGCTTAAAACAAAACCCACCACTGGTTAGCAAATGACGAGACCTTTGCAGAGATACAAAGAACATAGTTATACGTTGTCACACTCAATATAAGCAGCCAGCATGGTACACGGTCCGTGACGGTACAGTGGAGTACCAAGGAGTACAATCAGGTTACGTTGCTACGCACTGGGTGCGTCACAATATATATATATATACCTGTATATATATATATACTGTATATATATATATATATATATATATATATATATATATATATATATATATATACACACATAAATGCACTATGTAAATGTATTTATGTATGTGTGCATGAATTTATATTTGTACATTATATATGTGTTCCTAGCGGATATGTACAGTATATCTTTGTTGTGGTTTTGAGATGCACGTATGCATTCACTGCACTGTATGTTTGAATGACTAGATGTATGACACTTTTCAGAATAATATATGAGAGCATAAATCATATTATTACTTTACTTTATAACCGAATACGATTTCAAAAACGCTGATTTGACGGGGAACTTTCTGATGTCTAGACTACAATCTCCAAGCCAGCGTAAGTGGGTGTTGGCGTTGGCAGGAATAGTGACCAGACACGAATTGCTGCATCCACAAAGTAAATCACAATAATACTAATAATAATAATTATAATAACAATGCTAATATCGTCTAAATATAGGTTGAGTAATACTGAAAGGACGTCGCCGGTACAGAAGGAGTTAAACACACCTAATATGTCTTTAATCGAATTTCAACCAAGTCCAAGTCTAACATAGTCAAGTCTGAGCGACCATAGCGTACCAACCTTAAGGGGCTAGTGGTCGGTTTTTTGTTGTTTTTCTATTAATTAATTTATTTATTTACTTTTTAGTTTCCATGTTAGACCTGCATCAAACTTAGAAAAACACCCACCAGACCCTCCTTCAATTGTTTTTTTGTTTTGTTTTTTGGCATTTTTCAGTAGAAAAATTTCCTGGCCGAAGGCCAGGACATTAAAATTACTGCCTTGCTATCGCTCGCCAGGAAAAAATCGACACCTAAACGGCACACAAGTTCTAAAAATTGACAATAAAATGGTGCGAACGGTGTTAAAATCGCCAAACTAATGGGCCGAACGTTATCAAATTTGAAAATTAATGGGGCTAAGCATGAGGAAGAAAGGGGTCCAGAAAAAGGGCCCATGTCCCCTTAACACGAAGTAACCCTGCTATACCATACTTTACGTTACATTATCCTACCAGATCTTACATTACTTACATGTATCTTGAAATTAAGGCCTGAACTAGTGGTGATCCGGCGATATCAATTGTGGGTGAACAGAATTATAATTGACACAAGCGGATACCGGTAAAATGGTAGAAGCGACTTAATGAGTGTAAGCGCGAGTGTGTGTGTGTGTGTGTGTGTGTGTGTGTGGGTGTGTGTGTGTGTGTGTGTGTGTGTGTGTGAGAGAGAGAGAGAGAGTGTGTGTGTGTTCTTTTATGCATGTCATTGGGCTTTGAATAAATGCACATGTGTATTTAATTCCCTTATCTTGGTCAACACATTTTGGATGTGTATATGCCCTGTACGTATATTATATGTGTGTGTGTGTGTGTGTGTGTGTGTGTGTGTGTGTGTGATAATACAGTAGGTATGAACGTGCGTGTACGTAGACTTGTTGCGTGTGAGGGCTCTGCGTGTGAAAGTCCATGGTAGGTATGTATGTATGGGTGTTTCGTGAGCGTTTCTTGCTTGTGAATAATATGTCTCGTGTGCGTGCGTGTGTGTGTGTGTGTGTGTGTGTGTGTGTGTGTGTGTGTGTGTGTGTGTGTGTGTGTGTAATAATTATAATGACAGTTATAGAGCCATATGAATACAGTATACAGTATACAGTATACAGTATACAGTATACAGTATAGGGGCCGACACTACCACCTGAGCTAAGAGACTAGAATACAGAAACTTATTGTGTTCGGTCATCGTGATAGTAAAGGAATTATGTTTAGGTGTGTGTGTGAGAGAGACAGATAAAATGTGTGTGTGTGTGTGTGTGTGTGTGTGTGTGTGTGTGAGAGAGAGAGAGAGAGAGTGTGTGATATGAGAGTGCGTGCAACAGGCCGTCCACTTATTTAATACTCTTTCTTCTTCATCACAGCTATTAGTGGGGAAGATAGAGGATTTTTTTCTGTGTGTGTGTGTGTGTGTGTGTGTGGGTGGGTGGGTGTGTGTGTGTGTGTGTGTGGGTGTGTGTGTGTGTGAGAGAGAGAGAGAGATTGTATATGCTAATTATAATGTATACAGTAATGATGTATACCAAATGTATACAGTACATCAAAGGGTGTCATATGTTTGAAAAGGATAACACGAAGTAAAATAACCAAACTGATAATAACAATATATTTATTAATAATAATAATAATAATAATAATTAATATTTAAAGAAACTATAATAATAATAATAATAATAATAATAATAATCTATCTATCTATCTATCTATCTATTGCCTGACGCCGTGATCCCCGAAGGGGTGGCCACGAACGAACCGCCCCCATGCACCTCTGTCCCCGGTCAGTCGACGCCCCTCCCCCCAATCAGCACCACCTTCGTTCATATACTTCCTCACTCCATCCTTCCACCTCTCATTCGGTCTACATCTCCCTCTCTGTCCCTCCACCTCGCTCTCGTACACCCTCTTAGTCATTCTCTCGCTTTACATACGTTCCATATGGCCGAACCATCTCAAGTTGTTCCTTTTCACACTTTCCAGCACATCTACCTTCACATCACACCTCCTTCTTACTTCCTCATTAGTCTGTCTATCCCTCCATGTAACTCCGCACGCACTCCTTAAGTAATTCATTTCCACTGTTCTCACTCTTGGTCTGAGTCTCTCAACCAACGTCCATGCTTCGCTTCCGTAAGTCAGTGTCGGGATTACCACACTGTCATGCAAGGACTTCTTCACTTCCATACTGACCACCCTATTTCTTGTTACCGCTTTCAGCGTTCTACAACCCTCTTCCCCTGTTGTACCCTCTCCCGCACTTCTTCATCCATAGTCCCATCTTTACTCAACACACTGCCCAGATACTTAAAAGAGTTGACAATCTCCATAGCCTGACCGTTCAGCTTCACCTCACACTCTGTGACTTCACCCCTTTCGAAGACCATAACCTTGCTCTTCCCCGCATTTACCTTCAAATTCCGTTTTTCGCACACTGTTCCAAACTAATTTACCAGACCCTGCAACTCCCATTCATTATCACTCATCAGAACTGTATCATCCGCAAACAGCAGTATAGGTAGCTTCCACTCAATTCCCTCCCTTTTCAGCGATACACCAACATCCACTGCTCTTGATAGTATTTCTTTCATGACTCCATCCATATATACAGTAAACAACTACGGGGACATCACACATCCCTGTTTCAAACCAATATTCAGGTCAAAGAACTCGCTCTGCTCACTCTCCACACGTACTGCCGCCTTTGCACCCTCATACATGCTCTTCACTGCTTTCAGCAACTTGCCAACTACTCCGTATATTCTCCGTATATTCTTTCCACAAACCTTCTCTATCCACTCTGTCATAGGCCTTCTCCAAGTCCATAAAGGCAACATACACCTTTTGTTTTTTCTCCAGATATTTCTCCACAACACAATTCAGGGTAAAAATCTGATCTACACATCCTCATCCCTTCCTAAAACCTCCCTCCTCGTCGCCTATCCATTTCTCCGTTCTCACTCTCACTCTCTCAATAACTACCCTACTGTATACCTTCCCTACTACGCTTAGAAGACATATTCCTCGGTGGTTACCACACACTCCTCTTTCCCCTTTGCCCTTATATAGGGGGACTATTATGCCAGTCTTCCAGTCATCCAGTCATCGGGTGCACTCCCCTTCTCCCATGCTAGTTTGCACATTTTCCATACCCATTCGATCACTATCTCACCACCATACCTCAACATAATAATAATAATAATAATAATAATAATAATAATAATAATAATAATACTAATAATAAGAATAGGAAGCAAAAGAAGAAGAATTAGAAGGCAAGGACTAAGAACAGGAAAAGACAGACGACGAAGGGAGATACGAAGAAGAAGGATAAGCAGAAGTCCCCAGTAGTATAAGATAAAGTTACGGAAAATGTGATTCTTTTTCTATTCTGTCCCGCGGCCCATGGGGGTGAATCGGTCCTCCTGTAAGTTAAGAGGCACATGTGGGCGGTGGGGAGGGGGGAGGGGCGAGGGTGGGGGGGATAGGGTGGGTGGGGAGGGGGGAGGTGTAGCTGAAGAGGGGGAGGGGAGATTGTGGAGGAAATTATTAGTGGGATGGTGGGTGTAAAATTTGGAAAGCAGTGTACAATACTTTCTTCATATTTTTTGTTACCAACCAACTTTACTTCTAAACTCAATTAATGAAATATACAAATACATGCATTTGGCACTCCATGGACTCGAACCTAGGATACTCACACCGAAATTCCGCGCATTTATGCATTACGCTATAAGACAGAACATTATGGGTGGGTATTTGTGAAGGGAGGAAGGAAGTAGGGCGAGGTGAGGTGCAAAAGGAGGGTAAAGGAGAGTGTGATGGTGAAGGAAATTATTTGTGGAAGGAGATGAATGTTTTGTTGTTTTTTGCCAGACGCCGTAATTTCAGAGGAGTGGCCATGAATATTAGGCGTTTGTCATGAATCGATTGGTATCTACCAATAACGTTTTGACGGTGAGGGCTCAATCAGCCGACCCTTTGACCAGAAGCCAACGCTCTACTGACTATGCCACGGCTCGCGAGAAATGGTATATGTAGTAAAAGGTGAAAGAAATTAGGCAGAAAGTTGAGCGATACATGTGGGTGGTGGCGTAGGAGGGGCCTGGGTGGGTAAGGGAGGGTGGTTGTAGGTGGAGAAGGTGGAGGAAATGGGGGGGGGGAAAGGAGGAGGACATTATTTGTGGAAGGGGAGTAGATGGAGAAAAGCTAGGTGATTAGGGCTAGAAGGTGGAATAAATTACACAGTAATTTTAGAGTTACATGATGGTGGGATTGAGGGGAGGGAGGGAAAGGATGGTGAAGGGTGGAGAAGGCGGAGGTAAAAATAATGGGTGAATAAATTGAAGGAAATACTTTAGGAGAGATTGAGGTTGATGATTTGTTGTGGGAAGAGGGTATTTGTGGGAGTGATGGGTACACAAGGTGGTGGAAATGCTTGGTAAATGTAGCCAATAGACATTACAGTAGGGGGGGGGGGGAGAAGGGGAGGGGGGTGATAGTGGAAGAATGGGATGGTGAGAAGACTAGGTAGAGAAAATGTTGGTGGAGTGAAAGCTTAGATGGTCGGTTTTTCTGGACGTTTGGCCCATTAGTTTGGCGATTTTAAGCCCTTTCGTCCTATTTATATATATCAATATCAAGACCTTTCGTGCAATTTAGGTGTCAACTTGTTTTCCTGGCGAGCGATAGCGAGCCTGTAATTTTAAGAGAAACCGGGGGTGTTTTTTTTAAGCTTGATGAAGGTCTAGCTTGGAAACTAAAAAATAAATTGACATATCAATAAATAGACCCCCAAAATAACCACTGTCCCCTTAACCTCTTCACTACGATAACCACTGTTAAAATATATAGTTAGCTTTTATCAGATGTGTTTATTCTGTTATATTCGCAGAAAAATTTCCTAATTTTAATAGAATAATCTGGTTTTACATAGAATATAAGGGGTCTTTGAGGGAGGAGATGGAAAATGGATAAAATAGGAAATACAATATTATACCTGAGACATTCTAACTTTCCTCCCTTCAACTATACCTGAGACATTCTACCTTTCCTCCCTTCAACTATACCTGAGACATTCTACCTTTCCTCCCTTCAACTATACCTGAGACATTCTACCTTTCCTCCCTTCAACTATCCTTCCTCTTCACTTATACCTGAGACATTCTACCTTTCAACCCTTCAACTATACCTGAGACATTCTACCTTTCCTCCCTTCAACTATCCTTCCTCTTCACTTATACCGGAGACATTCTACCTTTCAACCCTTCAACTATCCTTCCTCTTCACTTATACCCGAGACATTCTACCTTTCAACCCTTCAACTATCCTTCCTCTTCACTTATACCCGAGACATTCTACCTTTCAACCCTTCAACTATCCTTCCTCTTCACTTATACCTGAGACATTCTACCTTTCAACCCTTCAACTATCCTTCCTCTTCACTTATCAACCTATCTTTTACCTTTCGTCCCCTCCCATCCTTCTCTTAACTCTCATTTTTCTCTATCTCTCCCCTTCTCTTCATCTTTCCTCCCATTCTCACTACCTTACCTTCTTCTCTTTGTTTTTCACTTTCCTTCTACATCCCCTCCCCATTTACTCTCCCTTACCTTCATCTTCCTTTACTCTCCCTTACCTTCATCTTCCCTTTACTCTCCCTTACCTTCATCTTCCTTTACTCTCCCTTACCTTCATCTTCCTTTTCCTCTCTCACCCATTTCCTCTTGTTTCCAAATGGTCTTTCACAATTCCTCTATTTCCCTCTCCTTTCCTCTTCACCTCTTATCTCTTCTCCTTCCCTCCACCTTTCCTCACCTCCTTTTACCTCTCATCTTCCTCCTTCATTTATCTCCTTCCCTCCACCTATCCTCACCTCCTTTTACCCCACACCTTCCCCCACCTTTCCTCTCCTTCCCTTCACCTACAGTATCTTCACCTCCTTTGACCCCACACCTTCCTCCACCATTCCTCTCCATCCCTCCACCTTTCTTCACCTCCTTTTAACCCAACACCTTCCTCCACCATTCCTCTCCATCCCTCCACCTTTCTTCACCTCTCACTTCCCTCCACCACTCCTCTCCTTCCCTCCTCCTCCTTTTACTCCACACCTTTCTCCCCCTTACCTCCCCTCCTTCCTCCACTCTTCCTCCCCCCTCCCTCTGCCCTAACCATTAGTCCTCATAACAAGGTGGATGAGGGTAGACACGCATGCGCCCCCTTAGATATGTGGGTTGCCTGCTTCTCATTTTCTCTCTCTCTCTCTCTCTCTCTCTCTCTCTCTCTCTCTCTCTCTCTCTCTCTCTCTCTCTCTCTCTCTCTGTCTTCTTAAATTGATGCAGTTTCCTCCTTCATGTGTGTTTTCTTGTTGAAGTATTGTTGTAATTGTTGGTATGGGGTTGTCGTGTCTTAAGTTGTGTTCTTGTTGTGTTTCGTTTGTCTTGTTCGTTTTGCCACAATTTTGTCTTGAGACGTACCTTATGTGTGTCCCTCGTTTCTTCATTATTACATATATTTTGTGTTCTATATTTTTCTATTCTTTCTTAGTGTGTATTATTTATAGACTATTTTTCTTCCCTTAATTACCTTTTTCGTTCGGGATACATTTCTCCATTACATTTGTTAGTTTATATGCATTATCCCATGTCCTTGCTATTTCCCGCTATGTTCTATTTGTACGTTATGTATCGTTATGTATCGTTATGTATCGTTATGTATCGTTATGTATCGTCTCTTAACCATTTGTGGATCATTACGTAGTTCGACAATTTACTCTGGCTATCAGTAGACGATTGTGTACAGCTAAGGAAGGATCTGTGGGAATGAAATCGGTAAAGACTATCCCAATTCACCCTCTGACATCCATATATCCCTCCTAATGGGGAAAAAATCGTCTAATGATTGGCAAGAAACAGAAAAAAAACGCGTATTGGTTTTTAAAAGGGTTAATCATCCTTTACACCTTAACCCCTTCTGTACCGGTGACGTCCTTTTCATTATATACTGGCTGGCTAGTAATAGACGATTGTTGTCTGTTTAAGGGCAGATCTCCACTTGAGGGATTTTTTCTTGACCCCTTTCTCCCTCATGTTTATCCCCATTACTTTTGATATTATAAAACGTTTGCCCCATTAGTTTAGCGATTTTAAGAACTTTCACCCCATATTAAGACCTTTCGTGCCATTCAGGTGTCGATTTTATCCTGGCGAGCGATAGCGAGCCTGTAATTTAAGAGGAACCGGGCCTTCGGCCGGGACATTTTTCTACCGAAAAATGTACAAATTTATCTTGAAAGGGACTCAAGGGGGTGTAATTTTAAGCTTGATGGAGGTCTAGGGAACAAACTACATATCTCCCCTTAAGAAGTCCCTCCAACAATAATAGAGGATTTTATTCAGTTTAACAGGCTTCGAACTATCTCACTTAACCCTTTTCACCACCACGAGTCTTCCTTAAGCTGCACACAATCGTCTAAATATAGCTCGATTAGAATAAAAAAAGACGTCGTCGGTACAGAAGGGGTTAACTCGGACTTCATCTCTCCCCCCCCCCCCCCCCCCCTCCTCCCTCCCCTCAATCTAGTTCCCTGCTCTTTCTCCCTCCTTCTTTCTTGCCTCCTCCTTTGTGGGTTGCCTGGTAGTAATTACAGGCAATTAAGGAATATCCGGGCAGGAGAATAGGGGAGAGAGGAGGGAGGGATGGTGGAAGAAGGTGAAGAGCAGAGGAGGAAGGAGGAGGAGTACAAAGGAGTACAAAGGAAATCAAGCAACAACAGATCTAGTGACCCTTCTAGGCTGCTTGTCCTCCAAAACACTGAGGATCAAGTGTCCAAACAGTGGTTTAGAGTGGGTAAGGGAACATTGGAAAGGGAACTACTGCCCTGCCACTAACGTGGCAGGACTAGGAAGTTAGTAGGGGACATATGGGTTAGTAACTGAGGGGAGGATAAAGTTATTCATTTACAAACGCAGTCAGTCGCGGGTTTGATGCGAGATATTTGTCTAGGCGGAATTTAAATGAATCAACGGTGCTGCAGTCTATAACGTTTCGGGGAAGCCCATTCCACAAGTTGACAACTCGATTGAAGAAGAAATTCTTAGATTCGTGCGAGTTAAAAGATTTACCAATAATTTTGCAACCGTTTCCCCGTGTGTAATTAGATTGGTCGATAGTGAAGTACTTACTACAGTTCATATTGTCGATGCCTTTGATGATTTTGAACACTTGAATTAAGTCGCCTCTTAATCTGCGCTGGGTTAAAGGAAATAGATTTAATTCTCTAAGACGCTCTTCGTATGGTTTGTTCTTTAGGCTAGGTATCATTTTGGTAACTCTACGTTGAACTCGTTCTAGCTTGTTTATATCTTTTTGGTAATAAGGGCACCAGGATTGAACGCAGTATTCCAGAAGAGGGCGGACTAAGGAATTGTAAAGGGTTAGGATAACTTCTTTGGATTTATGCTCAAATGACCTGCCTATAAAGCCAATTATTTTGTTTGCCTTCTTAACAACTTCTGAACATTGTTGACTCGGTTTTAGGTTACTCGATATTGTTACTCCCAGATCAGTTTCTCTGTTTACATTCTTAAGCTGAGTGCCATTCATCGAATAGTTTGCTTTCTCATTTAGGTATCCGACATGTAGTACTTTACATTTATCCGCATTGAAACTCATTTGCCAAATTTGGGCCCAACATGACAATTTATCTAGATTGTGTTGCATATCGTCAACTTGTTCTTTTGAGAGTACGCTATTTGCAATTTTTGTATCGTCAGCAAATTTTGAGATTGTGCAGGTGAGACCCTCATCTATGTCGTTGATGTAAATTAGAAAGAGAATTGGTCCTAGTACCGATCCCTGGGGTACCCCGCTACTTACATTGGTCCATTTAGATGCCTTACCGTTTATGACTACTCTTTGCTTTCTGTTGTTGAGCCAATTTTCTATCCATTTCAACACACCGTCTTGTATTCCATGCGCTTTTAGTTTTAGCAGTAAACGTTTGTGGGGAACTTTGTCAAAGGCCTTTTGAAAATCAAGGTATATAATATCTACAGCTTTACTCTCATCGTAGAGGTTGAGGATATCGTGGAAGAAGTCTAAGAGGTTTGTTAAACAGGAACGTTTTTTACGAAAGCCGTGTTGAGTATCTTTAAGTATGTTATTTTCCTCTAAGTGATTTACGAGTCTGTCTCGTATGACCGTTTTCTAGCATTTTACATACAACTGAGGTTAAGCTAATTGGACGATAGTTACTGGGTAGAGATTTGCTGCCTTTTTTGAATATCGGTGTTACGTTGGCTAGCTTCCACTGATCAGGCATAGTTCCAGACTGCAAGGATTTATTGAATAGTAATGTCAGTGGTTTGGAGAGCTCATTCTTAGCTTCCTTTAGAACTCTAGGCGAGATTGTATCAGGTCCTGGCGTTTTATTTACTTTGAGTTTATCTATTCAATACTTCTCTCTCTGTAACGGTGATATTGCTTAGAACATCTGAATTATCAATCTGAATCGGCGATGGTGTAGGGATATCACTGAGGTCTTCGGTTGTAAAAACTGATGCAAAGAAGGTATTGAGGGCATTACTCATTTGTACTTCGTCTTTGGTGTATTCTCCTTTTTCATCGACTAACGGTCCAACAGTTGAAGTAACTACTTTTTTCTTTCTGATATAACTATAGAATTCTTTCGGGTTTGTTTTACTTTGATTCGCAATATGTAACTCTAAGGTCTTTTTACTTTGCTTAATTAACTTTTTGGCTTTGCGTCGTAGCTCTACAAATTTCACCCGTTCTTCGTCATTTTGTGAGGATTTTAATCTATCATTAGCAAATTTTTTAGCAAGCAGGCAGTTTGAAATATCTTTATTCCACCATTTGGGCTTATTATTATGGCCTGGACGCCGTATTTTCGATGGTATGCAGTCTTGCACTGCTTTTAGGTAAGTGGTTTCGAATAACTTCCAAGATGCATTTATGTCGTTATTGTTAATTAAAAAGCTCCAGTCAGTTTCTTTAAACATAGCTCTAAGTTTATGGAAGTTTGCTTTCTTGAAATTAGGGACTTTTTCGATGCTACTATTTGGTTCGTTACTAGTAAACTTTAAAGTGAAAGTTATCGTACGATGGTCGCTGTTACTGAATTCATCACCAACATTCAAATTCTCTATCAATTCTTCTTTTGTTGCAAGTACAATGTCAAGAACGTTATTACCACGGGTCGGCGTTCGAACAAATTGATAAAGCGAACTCTCTTGCAAGTTCGTATACAAGTCATGTCCGGAGTGTGAAGTAAGAGTATCGCCCCACTTGGTCACAGGTAAATTAAAGTCGCCAAAAATTACGGTATCTTGTGAGTTACTTACATCTGCAATTTGTTCGTAAATTTCTCGGTCAGTTTGCACTGATTGAGCTGGAGGTCTGTATATTAACGCAAGTATTATTCAGGTGGTGGGCTGACCCTTTGTCAGAGTGAGGGTTGGTGTCCTCTACTTCCCATAGCCCCTTCTGTCTTTTTCTCCTTCTGCATCTCTAATTTTTTCAAATGGCGTAGGGATGCGGCGACCCCAACGCCCGCCACTTTCTGGTGCAGGTAGCCTCCTCTGTGGTGGAGGGGTGAGAATTTTCCACCACCGCTTTTCTCCGGTGAGACGTAGAAGTCGGCTAAAGGGGATCGGGGGCGGGGGGCCTGGTATCCTTCTCCCCTTAAATTAATCTACCAAAAAAACGAGACAGAGATAGGGGCGAGGGAACGCGTTCGTGGTCCCGGACCCTGAGAGTAGGAGCTTTGAATGTGCGTGGATGTGGTGCGAGTGAGAAGCGAGAGGATATTGGAAGGTTATTTGAAAGAAGGTTGTATGATGTCCTTGCACTGAATGAAACAAAGATGAAAGGAGAGGGAGAAGTGGATTTTGGAAACGTGATCGGTAGAAAGTCTGGAGTAGACGAGGGAGTCAGGGGGAAAGAAGGAGTGGCTATTATTGTGAAGGAGGAGTTGAGAGAGTTTATAAAAGAGTGGAAAGAGGTGTCATCAAGGCTAATGTGGGTGAGAATGCGGTTTAAGGGTGAAAGGTGGGTTTTTGTAAGTGCGTATGGACCAGGAAGTGAAAGAGAGTTAGACGAGGTAGAGGGTTTCTGGGAGGATTTGAGAGATTGTCTGCAAGGGTTTGATGAAAATGAAAATGTTATAGTTTTAGGGGACCTAAATGCTAGGGTAGGAAATGAGCCTGTTGAGGGAGTCATCGGTAGTTTTGGTGTGGATGGTGTAAACGAGAGTGGAGAAAGACTGAAAAATGTATGTGAAGAGTGTAGATTGAGTGTAGGTAATACGTTCTTCAAAAAAAGGCGTATACACAAGTACACCTGGCATAGACTTGTGAGGGGAGAGACTGTAGAGAGGGCATTGATGGATTATGTGCTGGTGACAAGGGAAAGATTGTGTAGACTGCTGGATGTGAATGTGATGAGAGGTGAGGCGGAGGGTATGTCAGATCATTACCTGGTGGAGGGAAAGCTAAGAGTTAAGAGTTACACGAGAATAAGAGACAAGCGTGAAGTAAGAGAGGTAATAAAAGTTAGTGAGTTAGAGAAGAGTGAAAAAGAGAGGGAGTACAAGGAAAGACTAAATGAAAAGTGGATGGAAGTGAGAGAGATGGAAGAGAGAGAAGTAGAGATTGAATGGCAACAGTTTAAGGAAGGAGTGAAAGCAAGTGCAGAGGTAGTATGCGGCAAAAGGAAAGTAGGAGGCAGAGGTATCAGGAAGGGAAGCGAGTGGTGGAATGATACGGTGAGAAAGGCAGTTGAGGAGAAGAGACAGTGTTTTGAGAGGGTTTTACAGGATGGTAGTGTTGAGGTATGGGAGAGGTACAAGGAGAAAAGGAGAGAGGCAAAACGGAAAATTAGAGAAGCGAAAAAAGATGCAAACGAAAGGTGGGGCCAAAGGCTGAGTGAGAATTTTGAAGAACGAAAGAAGATGTTCTGGAAGGAGGTAAATAAAGTAAGGAAAGGAGGACAAAAGAGGGAAGAGTCAGTGAAAGATGAAAATGGAGAATTACTAGTGGAACCAGTTGAAGTGAGGAAAAGATATGCAGAGTATTTTGAATCTTTGTTAAATACAAGAGATGGAAGAGAAGCAGTGATTGAAGCAGAGGTGGATGGAGATAGGTTACCCAGGCCACCCAGGTGGCAGGGAATGAATGAAAGGATTGAGGAAAATGAGGTGAAAGAAGCAGTGAAACAAATGAGAGCGGGAAAAGCAGAAGGTTTGGATGGTATTGCTGTGGAGTGTATAAAGAAGGGTGGAGATGTGATAATAGATTGGTTGGTGAGACTTTTCAATGTGTGCTTTGCTGTGTCAATGGTACCAATAGACTGGAAGAGTGCATGTATTGTGCCGTTGTACAAGGGGAAGGGAGATCGGCAGGAGTGTTCAAGTTATAGAGGTATTAGTTTATTGTCAGTGGTTGGAAAGCTGTATGGCAGGGTGTTGATAGAGAGGATAATAAAGTGTACGGAAGTTGCAATAGGAGAAGAACAGTGCGGTTTTAGGAGGGGAAGAGGGTGCGTGGATCAGATGTTTGCAGTAAGACAGTTATGCGAGAAGTATTTAGAGAAGCATAAGGAGATATTTTGGGCTTTTATGGACTTGGAAAAAGCGTATGATCGTGTGGACCGTGAAGCAATGTGGAAGGTGTTAAGGATTTATGAAATAGGAGGAAATTTGTTAGAAGCAGTTAAGAGTTTTTATGAAGGGAGCAGAGCATGTGTGAGAGTAGGAAATGGTGAGTTGAGTGAATGGTTTGAGGTAAAGGTAGGTTTGCGACAGGGTTGTGTAATGTCACCATGGCTGTTTAATATGTTTATGGATGGTGTGGTGAGGGAGGTGAAAAGGAGAACTATGGGAAGAGGATTGGGTTTAGTAGGAAAGAATGGTAGAGATTGGGAGTTGAATCAGTTGCTGTTCGCTGATGACACAGCATTGGTGGCGGATTCTGATGAGAAACTGCAGCAGGTAGTCAAAGAGTTTGGTGTGGTTTGTGGAAGGAGGAAACTGAAGGTGAACGTCAATAAAAGTAAAGTAATGGTGTGTAATAGGGGAGAGCATAGGGTGAATCTAGATGTGAGGCTGGATGGGGAAATATTGGAACAAGTAGAGTGTTTTAAATATCTAGGAGGAACAATAAGCAGGAGTGGAGGTATGGAAGTGGAGGTAAAACAGAGAGTGTGTGAAGGAAGGAAGGTTTTCGGAGCAATGGGAAGTATGTGGAAGACGAGAAATCTCGGAGTGAAAGTAAAAAGTGCACTGTATCAAGGAATTGTTGTGCCAACAGTGATGTATGGGGCTGAGACATGGGCTCTGAAGAAAAAGGAGAAAAGAGGGCTGGATGTGATGGAGATGAGCTGCTTGAGGAGTATGTGTGGAGTTACTCGTAGAGACAGATTGAGGAATGAAGAGATACGTAGGAGAGTGGGGCAGCAGGAACATTTGTCAGCCAGAGTGGACAGAAGGGTGCTGAGCTGGTATGGTCATGTTGAACGAATGGGAGATGAAAGGCTTACAAAGAGAATATGTGAGTCAGATACAAGGGGAGATAGAAGGGCAGGAAGACCCCCATTGAGATGGAGAGACTGTGTAAGAAAGGCTTTGGATGATAGAGGAATGACTATAGATCAGGCAGGGGAAGTGGTGGTGGACAAGAGTGAATGGAGAATGCTTGTGAATAGTTGAGTGAACACGTGGTCATTTGGAGTAAGGGGTCGGGCGCAAGTTGGACTAGATAATAGTCCATCAGGCGCCTGGCCCGGGGAGACGATTAATATGAAGGGTGTGCCTGGAAGTGTGGTGGGAGGGCTTGTGGCTTTGGCTCCGCTGCATGTCTGCCTGCCGAGATCGGAACCTCTCCGGGTGGTCAGGGGCCGGGGGAGTGCTGGAGCGACCTTGGTAACCCTGGTCTCTGGGTCTTCTCCTGGGTGACCTGGATGTGTGAGAGTTTGTGTTTTTTATCTGTTTATTTTTTGTTTTATGATGTTTTTGTGTTTTCCCTGTTCTTGCTCTGTCTTGAGTCGGCTACCCCCAAAATGGGGATTGGGCCTGAGCATATAGATAGATAGATAGATAGATCTTATATACTGTAGTTTATTATTAATTGTAGGTTAAATATTAACTGTAATGCATAAATATATACATCAGCTCTGGATGTATTATGAAACCAAATCATAGGTTTGAATTATTATGAGCCAGCAGTCATTTGTATCCTCGCTAAGTGATGCGGCGCCGGCCCTCAGTCTCATCAAATCAGCCGTACCAATCACTCCTCCCTCCGGCCCTGACTCAACCTAGAATTCACCATGTGCTACCACTATTGATATATATCTTCAGTCCTACATCACCAGTCCTCTAAGCTAAGTTCATTATGTATTGATATTGTATTATGTGAACATTCCTACATGGCATTCATATGAACTAGCCGTGTGTAAGAGGACAGGAATCCACCAATAGAAATCTTGATATTGGTAATTATGTTATTTAACTTATTGTCGGGATGAGTTCACGTACCAGTGATTGCATAAGTTAACCTATATACAGTACCGGTATATATATTCCCCACATAATGACTATTATATTTTAATTTATATGTTATTTTTGTTTTAATTTGTAAATACTAAAAATTGAGCATTAATTTTAATCATCATTGTAATTGTTTCTTTTATTTTATTTTTAACTGTTTATATTAACTAATTTTGTATACTACCTTAAAAACTTGGTTATACCATATTGTATCTGTGTTATATTCACACAAAATGTGCATTCTTTCCTTATCTATTAACTGTATACAAGACCTACAGTACAGTATAAGACTTCCATGGAATCTAAAATGTAATACATTTATAGCATCAGAAATATATATTACAATAATTGAGATATACTGAAACAAGAGTCTTAACCTAATTCGAAAGGTATATGAAAATTCCAAACTATTATATACTGTACATATTAATAATACAACCATAAAATAATATATTACCTTATGTCAAATTATAAATGTATAAAGGTATCTATCTCTACTGAACATCCTTGATTCTAAAGTTCAGTCCTTCTGTTCAACTTAACACCTTACGATCGGGCTAGGCGGTATATTTGACCGTGCCGCACAGCGTTTTTTTTTTTACCATAAATGGGGTTGTTCCGTGCTCTTTTTCATGCATAAACAAGACCCAGAGCGTAATACAAGTATGTATCCCTGAAAGGGCGTAAATTGAGCTTTCCAATGACACCCGAACCATCCTTCTACGATTACTGGTTGTCTTGCAACGATCGTGCAACCGATGGGCAAAATCGATAAAATACGG
The DNA here is from genome assembly GCA_037953745.1 of Lithodes maja. Lineage (NCBI taxonomy): Eukaryota > Metazoa > Arthropoda > Malacostraca > Decapoda > Lithodidae > Lithodes > Lithodes maja. The sequence continues at coordinate 50,333 of JBAKBP010002165.1, forward strand.
TAATTTCTTTATATAATTACGTATGTAGCGAGGGAGTGAGGGTGGATGTAAGTGGAGTAAATCTCAGTAGGTCCATGGCGGCCGTGGCGAGCGGTCATGAGGAAACCCATGCTCCTCCAGTCACTCGTCTCTCTCTCAGAGCCAATATTGCGCCAAAATTGCACTCGGACTTAAGGCGGGCCCCGCCACATGGTCAAAAATTTTCGATTCGGACTTAAGTCGGGCCCCAATCTTTAAGGGTTAAAGATCACACTCTAGACTCCATCAGGGCAAATCGTTCACTTCTATAGTTCAACTAGTCAATCCAAACTTTAGGATTTACTGTATATCAAAGAGAACAAACTATGTAGCTAAAATGTCCTAGATTTTGACAATGTATTCTTTCCACTAAGCGAAACCAACGTTATTAGAACAGTCTCCCACAAATTATCAATAAGAACCCTACAATAGACCTAAAGAGAAGCTCCTAGGTAGCATGGGAGTATGTGACTCTGAAGCCCTGTTCACACGAGCCATCTTTTGCGGGTCCGTTTTCGGGCCTGTGACGTTACATACGAAAATCGAACCCGGAAAACTCAAGTTGAAAGGAAAGTGCGGGCCGCATTCCAGAGTGCATGCCGGACTCTGGGGTGCGGAACATACTTTTCTGGCGTAAGGTAAACTACTAGTAAACAATCGTCGACATGGACTGAGAAACGATCTTTCTTGGTGTTTATTTCCTAATTTTGAACGAAGATGAACCACCACCGTAATTCAATGTACATTAACTAGGAACATAATTATATCAAAACCAAGCTATCACGTAGCCTGCAGTTGCCCATATTTATATAAGTTGTATTCCTCTCTGTGACCATGTTCATGGAAATGTATTGCGCATCATTGAATTACGAGTGTATAGTGTAAATCATATGATTAAATAAATTTATAGATTGGATCTATGCAAATAAGTCACTTAACACTTTAAACACTCTATCTATCTATCTATCTATATGCTCAGGCCCAATCCCCACTTTTTATTTTTGTATTTTTTTTATTTTCCTCTATTTTATTTATTTTTTATTTTTTATTTATTTTTTCTTGGGGGTGGCCGACTCAAGACAGAGCAAGAACAGGAAAACACAATACAAAGACAAAACAACGAACAAACACAGACAACACACAAAATTCACACACACTCACTATATGATATTCAAATCTAGAGGTAAATCAATAAAAACTAATTCGAATACTTACATAGGCAACAGAATTATCAAGAGTAGAAAGTATCAAATTTCTTGGTGTAATAATTGACACTAACCTGTCATGGAGCAATCACGTAAAGCAAGACAAATTCTAACTACTCCAACATTAATTACATTATATAACTCTTTCATATATCCATATCTTACCTGTGGTATAGAGGTCTGGGGATCAGCCAATAACTGTTATATTCAACGTTTTGTAAAACAGCAAAAGAGAGCCATAAGGATTGTTACCAATTTTAATTTTAGAGCACACACTGACCCATTGTTTAAGTCGTTAAGAATGTTGCCATTTTCTAAACTCATTCAATATTGTATATTAAAAACTATGTATAAATTCAAGAAAAATGTAATACCTAAAGACTTGAATATGTTTAGCACAAATGAGGATGTCCATTCTTATAATACTAGACAGAGAAGTAATTTACATGTTCCCAGAGGCAGAACGGCCAGGGTATACAGAACTTTTAAGTATATGGGTGTGCATTTATGGAATGATGTGTCACAAAAAATGTATAACCTATGTTCATATTCTTCCTATAAGAGTAGATTAAAGAATTATCTTCTTGACCATTAAATTAATTATGTACTATGATGGCCATTATGTGATAGCATAGTTTAATGTGTAATTAGTATTTTGTTTTTGTTCTTTTTACTAACAGTTTCCCGTTGTCATAAATATATTGATGTAAATGACACTGAGGGCATAATTATATACCAGCATGTATCCAGCTCTCTTTGTCATGAACTGCATTTATTTGTTTACATGTATTGCTTATTGTGCAAGCTAAACGTTCATGACAATAACATATTTTGAATTTAATTAAATTGAACAAATTAGTAAACTGATAGTTAAAAGAAACCACACTCGCAATTTATTTGTATAGGCCTACGGTACTAATTTTACTTTCATACATGCAGATCACGATTAGAAACAACTTATGTGGGCAACGGTACTTGGATATAATTATATGCACTGTAGAAGGGAATCAATATGTTATTGGAGAAGCAAGTTGTTGTTGTGTAGTAATAATCTAGTTTGGTACTTTATTGTCAGTATCTGAAGGCGCGCGATGGATTGCAACAACAACAACAACGTGTTTACATTGGTGGTACATGATCAATAGGGTAACGTATTTACCGCCTTAGTATTTGTGTTACCATTAACATTATTCATACAGCATAAATTGTTATGCGATATTAACTATAATGTAATGATAATTGACTTACAAATGTTACACACAATTAACTTCAATGTTCAAAGTACGGAACAGACTTCTTGTACGGACCCGAAACAGATAAATCAAACTCATCTTTTATGTCCGGTGTGGATTTTGGTAGACGGCTTCCCGGTTCACACTACGTACGGCCAGCATGTATGTAAGTGACATCACTCTGACGTCCCAATTTTGTGTACGGGCCGAAAAACGGCACGGAAAATGGCTCGTGTGAACCAGGCTTGAGAGGACTAGTCAGTGGAGGTGCTGGTTCGTGAGATTAGACAATGATTTCCTTATGTTACGAAATGTACTGCCTAGTGAGTTTTATCAACTTGGGAATTACCTCTAACCAGTAGAGGGTTACAACTATTATCCTTTGACGTTTTGTATTCTTAAAGAACATACATAAGATGCATAACACTTTCTGGAAATATCTAGAATAGTAAAGATTAATTATATTATTGATATACAGGCTCTCATTATAAAGTTAAGTCAGGTTGTATATACAAACGTAATGAAGCCATAACATACTTATCTTCTGATTTAACTACTATTTGCAACTCGGGCAGAGAAAACCTTGTTGCCTTTAATGCTTCCAAAACCAAATTTCTGCATCTATCTACAGTACCTGTCGTGAACTCCCGGAGGACTATCCTTTACACTTCAACAATACAGAAATCAACCCTTCATCTTCTCTCAGTATTCTCGGTGTCTCTTTCTCTTCTGCTCTCTCTTGGAAGGACCGTAGTACCAGTCTTGCTAGGACGGCACCCCAGAAGCATGGAGTACTCAACCGCCTTAAGGGGTTCTTTACCGCTGTTTAGGTTCTTGCTCTGTACAGGGGCACAGTGTGTCCTTGTATTGAGTATTGTTCACATGTGTGGGGAGGATCCTCTCACACAGCACTTCTAGACAAATTAGAGAGGAAAGACTTTCGTATCGTTAACTCCCGTCCACTCACCGACTCTTTGTAATCTCTCTCTCTTCGCCGCAATGTTACATCCCTCTCGCTATTCTATCGCTACTACAATAAGCAAATATCCTTAGAGCTCTCTCAGTGTATACCACCTTCTCTACGTAGGTTACGTAGTACCCGTATTGCAAGATAATTCCACCCCTAGCCTGTGCAATTCGCCAACTCAAGAGTGAAACGATAATCCCAATCTTTGTATTCAACAGCTGAGCTCTGGAACTCTCTCCCTGAGTCTAGTTTTCCCTCACCATATGACTTAAAGCTCCAAAGGGATTTATATAATGTAATTTGAATTAATTATTAAAATATGATTATGACACAATAGCCGACCCCCCCCCCCACCAACTCTCTCTCTCATACTATTAAACAAACACACACACAAGCTTATTAATGATTAATTATGCAGAAACAAGTATAGGATATTGTCAGACAACCACTCACCACCACACGCAAATATTTTACATTTGTGAGCCGGCAGACGCCAACACAATTATTGTACATTGTATATTACCATAATTTAATTAATCCTAATATCTTCACACTAACTATATTGTTTCCCTTCTGCAGTTTTATCTCTCCAACAAATTATTATACCAGATACTTTAAGCATTACTTGAAGATGCTAACAGTTTAATACATAGATGCATAACAATATATTTGTTAGTGTATTATATAAACCTAAAAAAATATATTGTTTTAAGAAATATCATGTGTTATATTCAATAGTGAACTCACCATGAATAGCACTACATTAATAAAAAACAAATGTTGCAATATATTTATTAGCGAACGTGCTATCAACAAAAATCACATACAAAACTGTTGTGTATATACAAGGTAAATTGCCTCGCTGAATAATTGCTAAGCAATTTTCACCAATAACGCAACATCTTGATAGATCGCCGCACCAAAACTATCTATATTATTATTGTGTTGTACCGTATCTCACAAATGACCTGCTTAGTCTATAATTACAATGGGTTTCCCACTAACATTATGCGATAACAGTGATGTTGCTTCCCTTGCAGTGTATTGTTTATACCTGTACTGTATTGTTAATAGTAAATGTTCAGTTGATATTGCATCACATCACATCATTCAGGAGCTCACTTCCCCAAGGTATCTTTTTTATTAATATACATTGTAAATCTACAGCAGCATAAATCCAATTGTTACAAGTTCTCATGAACGTAGGTTTATGATTATTGTTTTCAAGTTATTTACAATTTTGATTTCCTCAGTAAATGTTACAAGAACAAATGTCTAGCTCACCTGATCAATGTTTTGATCAAAAGTTTAGTTCAAAGGTGTTAATTAAATAATTTCGTGCTATAGCTCAAATACTTCTGTTTCTGACTATGCAGTATACACTCCAGCCAACAGGTACACTACTCCAGGATCTACTTAACCCTTTTGTGTATACAGTTTCTGTTATTAGACTATCTTACACACACACACACATACACACACACACACACGGACAGACATAAATAGTTACAAGCTTAAATACTCACAACATTATTTAAACATCATCTTAAAAGGTGTCCTCTCTGGAATTAAACCCATGGGGCAGAAATTTGATTGATATCCACTATTCGACGAATGGATATAACATTGTAATCATGTATTTAGCTTTAACTGTCTTGATGATGTAATGGCTTTAGATATGTATGTGGTGACCCAGGTTGGATTCCCGGGTGGATCATAATTATGCTTTCATTAATTTCATTGTATATTAGTTATATTTAGATGATTTGTTGTAGTTTAAGGAGGATCGGTGCTAGTAAAATGGGTTTAAGCGAGATAGTTCGAAATCTGTTAATTGCTGGAGGTAATTTTTAAACTAATTAAAATCGTCTAATAGTAGCCAGAATAAAGTTAAAAGGACAGAGCCGGTACAGAAGGGGTTAAGAGGCAATTTATGTATAGCAACAAGGTAATAGTCCTAACACTTTACGACGCTCTGATAAGGCCTCTCCTGGAGTATGCTGTTTAATTCTGGTCTCCAGCACTCAGGAAAGATATAGAGCGACTGAAAGACTACAAGCTAGGGCTACAAAGCGTATTTTATCGCTTAGAAGAATGGGTTACGAGGACCGGTTAAGAGCTCTTGATCTCTTCCCGTTGGAGACACGCAGACTACGAGATCAGCTCATTGAAGTTTTTAAAATACTTAATGGGTTTGACAATGTGGATTATAGAAAAATGTTTAGCCTAAAATGAATACAACACACAACCATGGCTGGAAATTATAATTGAAAAGATTCAGCACTAGTATTTGAGGACACCTTTTCACATAATTATACGATCTGTTCTACCTGGAACAAACTTCCCTCTGAAGTTGTAAATAGTTCTTCAGTAGAGCAGTTCAAGAACAGAGTAGATAGTATTTTGCACACTCTGTAAAGAGTGTAGTGAACTAAACAGTCTCTCTCCTTCCACTTCGAGTATCTCCTCGGAATGGACCGCAAGGTCTCCGAGATTCTAACTATTCCTTGTAACTATATCCGTCTCTCTCTCTCTCTCTCTCTCTCTCTCTCTCTCTCTCTCTCTCTCTCTCTCTCTCTCTCTCTCTCTCTCTCTCTCTCTCTCTTCTCTCTCTCTCACGCTCTCTCTCTCTCTCACCTCTCATTCCCCCACCATTCCAATATCCATCAAACATCTACAATCAATCTTTCTCTTTACAACCATCATAAATGTTTCCATCTCCAGCGTTAGCTCCCTAGAGCTCTTTAGGAAGTACAAGTTAGCTGTAACAAACGATTTTCACTCGCGTTCTTACTTTAAATGAATGAAAATATTCAATATTTAATCGATTGTGCGTGTTTACTTTCGACTTCACATGTATCTCTTTGTATAATACAACTGATAAATTAATTTACCAGTTGTGAGTGTTTACAAGCGTATATTTGTGTTCGTTATTTGTGTTAAACTTTACTACCTCCTTAGTCTTTATATTGTTGCATCATTCTTCGTGTTTTGTTATCTGCTCTATTCTTGAGAGATATGTATTGAACTATATTCTTGAGAGATATGTATTGAACTATATTCTTGAGAGATATGTATTGAACTATATTCTTGAGAGATATGTATTGAACTATATTCTTGAGAGATATGTATTGAACTATATTTAGTGTGTTTTGGGTATCTCAGTATCACTAAAGATTAGTTTAGTATATATTTTGCCAAAGGTTATCGCCCTCATTTCTCTCTACTAAAGTTAACAGATATATATTATTTGATCATTGGTTAATTCTAGATTATATAATAGGTTATTTGGAACTTTGTAGAAACATCAATTGTATATATAAATTAATTTATATTATATACAATTAATACGTGTTTAGCTCGCTATAAGTACTGAAAACTTTCGAAGGAAGATCGATGCCCAGAAACTTTAAATTATATCTGAATAAAATACAAGTTGTTAAATTTGATTTTGCTATGTCTTCTCACAGGCAACCAACAGTAGATTGTTATCAAGGTATGGGTTATCAAGGGCCTATGACCCTCATCTTACATACTGTATCTTAAACTAGGCCATTCTGCAAATTGAAGCCTATTTTGTGGATGAAGGTGGGAACAATATATTGGGTATAAAGGAGTACAAAGGAGTACAAAGGAAATCAAGCAACAACAGATCTAGTGACCCTTCTAGGCTGCTTGTCCTCCAAAACACTGAGGATCAAGTGTCCAAACAGTGGTTTAGAGTGGGTAAGGGAACATTGGAAAGGGAACTACTGCCCTGCCACTAACGTGGCAGGACTAGGAAGTTAGTAGGGGACATATGGGTTAGTAACTGAGGGGAGGATAAAGTTATTCATTTACAAACGCAGTCAGTCGCGGGTTTGATGCGAGATATTTGTCTAGGCGGAATTTAAATGAATCAACGGTGCTGCAGTCTATAACGTTTCGGGGAAGCCCATTCCACAAGTTGACAACTCGATTGAAGAAGAAATTCTTAGATTCGTGCGAGTTAAAAGATTTACCAATAATTTTGCAACCGTTTCCCCGTGTGTAATTAGATTGGTTGATAGTGAAGTACTTACTACAGTTCATATTGTCGATGCCTTTGATGATTTTGAAAACTTGAATTAAGTCGCCTCTTAATCTGCGCTGGGTTAAAGGAAATAGATTTAATTCTCTAAGACGCTCTTCGTATGGTTTGTTCTTTAGGCTAGGTATCATTTTGGTAACTCTACGTTGAACTCGTTCTAGCTTGTTTATATCTTTTTGGTAATAAGGGCACCAGGATTGAACGCAGTATTCCAGAAGAGGGCGGACTAAGGAATTGTAAAGGGTTAGGATAACTTCTTTGGATTTATGCTCAAATGACCTGCCTATAAAGCCAATTATTTTGTTTGCCTTCTTAACAACTTCTGAACATTGTTGACTCGGTTTTAGGTTACTCGATATTGTTACTCCCAGATCAGTTTCTCTGTTTACATTCTTAAGCTGAGTGCCATTCATCGAATAGTTTGCTTTCTCATTTAGGTATCCGACATGTAGTACTTTACATTTATCCGCATTGAAACTCATTTGCCAAATTTGGGCCCAACATGACAATTTATCTAGATTGTGTTGCATATCGTCAACTTGTTCTTTTGAGAGTACGCTATTTGCAATTTTTGTATCGTCAGCAAATTTTGAGATTGTGCAGGTGAGACCCTCATCTATGTCGTTGATGTAAATTAGAAAGAGAATTGGTCCTAGTACCGATCCCTGGGGTACCCCGCTACTTACATTGGTCCATTTAGATGCATTACCGTTTATGACTACTCTTTGCTTTCTGTTGTTGAGCCAATTTTCTATCCATTTCAACACACCGTCTTGTATTCCATGCGCTTTTAGTTTTAGCAGTAAACGTTTGTGGGGAACTTTGTCAAAGGCCTTTTGAAAATCAAGGTATATAATATCTACAGCTTTACTCTCATCGTAGAGGTTGAGGATATCGTGGAAGAAGTCTAAGAGGTTTTTTAAACAGGAACGTTTTTTACGAAAGCCGTGTTGAGTATCTTTAAGTATGTTATTTTCCTCTAAGTGATTTACGAGTCTGTCTCGTATGACCGTTTCTAGCATTTTACATACAACTGAGGTTAAGCTAATTGGACGATAGTTACTGGGTAGGGATTTGCTGCCTTTTTTGAATATCGGTGTTACGTTGGCTAGCTTCCACTGATCAGGCATAGTTCCAGACTGCAAGGATTTATTGAATAGTAATGTCAGTGGTTTGGAGAGCTCATTCTTAGCTTCCTTTAGAACTCTAGGCGAGATTGTATCAGGTCCTGGCGTTTTATTTACTTTGAATTTATCTAAACAATTCAATACTTCTCTCTCTGTAACGGTAATATTGCTTAGAAGATCTGAATTATCAATCTGAATCGGCGATGGTGTAGGGATATCACTGAGGTCTTCGGTTGTAAAAACTGATGCAAAGAAGGTATTGAGGGCATTACTCATTTGTACTTCGTCTTTGGTGTATTCTCCTTTTTCATCGACTAACGGTCCAACAGTTGAAGTAACTACTTTTTTCTTTCTGATATAACTATAGAATTCTTTCGGGTTTGTTTTACTTTGATTCGCAATATGTAACTCTAAGGTCTTTTTACTTTGCTTAATTAACTTTTTGGCTTTACTTTTGGTATGTAATATAGCGCACGCTCTCGCATTCATAAGAGCTAATACTGACAATCAAAACTTGGATTGTATACATGTTCAGTCTTTATATCATAATTATATTACTTTAGCTTAATTTAGAATAATGGTATTTGTTCAGCTAATGAGTATGTTTCATTTTTATTTAGCTTATCTGTCCTGCATGGACATGTCAATTTGTAACTACCTTCTATGGGACATATACAGTACATTCACCTGCACAAGTAGTTCGTAGATTACGTTAACCCCTTAAGCCCCACCAGAATTATAATTAATTGACCAGCGAGACCCAGCCAATTGTCGATTTTTTTGTTCCTGAAAAGTAATAATATGATTAGAAATGAAAAAAGTATATGCATTATTATGCATATATTTTTTTCATTTCTAACCCATATTATTACTGTTCAAGAACAACAAATTCACCGAGGTCATTTGAGGGTCCTGAGGGGGGTTCACCAACATCGCTCTGTGCTGTGTGCCTTCTCAAGCCACCCGGGCTGCTGGGTGAGTATGGCTGATGTACGATGCCTTCAATTTCCGAGGGAGAGTCATTTACATCACCAGAGCAACATGTGTGCCTCCATAATGAGTAAACTAACAAGAACTATCACTGCAATTCATTGTGGGTGTTGGTAGAGTGATATAGCCTAAAGTAAGTAAAGTCCAGTGTTTACCAGTATCTGCCAAGCCTCGAGTGCGTCCTGGCTGCCATGGTGACGGACGCCTATCTTGCTTCCCATACCATAACATAACACACACACACGAACTCACGCTCAGCCTGCCACCCCAGCATGACTCGCTTTCTGTTTTTTGTGTTTATTTTTTTCTGTGATTGAGGTAGGCAAAAGGCAGAACTGCCTATAGCGTGTGCGTCCCCCATAGTTGAAAGAGTGACAGGGCCAAAATCAAGGGACATTCGAGCCAAAATGCCTGGACACACAGAGTTTGAAGCAATTTAAGTCATAGGAAGAGGGAAAGACTGATTCTGGGAGAGTTCCAGAGCTCAGCTGTTGAGTAAAAGAAAGACTGAGTGTAACGTTTCACTCTCGGGTTGGAGAGTTGCACAGAGTAGGGGTGGGATTGAGTTGCAAGACGGGTACCACGTGCCCTACGTAAAGGAGGTGGTATGCACTGGGAAAGCTCTGAGGAACACTGATTATTATTGTAGCGATAGAATAGCGAGAGAGATGCAACATTGCGGCGGAGAGAGAGAGATTTCAGAGAGTTGGTGAGTGGATGGGAGTTAATGATACGAAAGGCCTTCCTTTCAACTTTGTCTAGGAGAGCGGTGTGAGAGAAACCTCCCCACACATTTTTTTTTTTTTTTTTTTTTTTAAGAGACAATGAACGGAGGAAGGAAAAACACAGACAAAACAAAAAGGTCCATGTGCCTAAAGGCATCCTCCATTCATAAAATGTTTGTAACAACTGGATTTAAACATTTGTAGATTGTAAGTTTGTGGAAAGCAATTCGAGGGAAGTGAATTCCAAAGAGTAGTAGCTCTGGGGATAAATGAATTCTGATAAGCAGAAGTTCTGCATTGTGGAGGAGAAAGTGTAAATTCATGGGCGCTCTCAGCTGCCCTAGTTCTACGGGGAAAGATGTGGGGAGGCGGCACAATTGAAGCAAGTTCCTCGGAACAATTGCTGTGAAAATATCTGTAGAATAATGCAAGGGATGCAACGTTTCTTCGTATGGATAATGTAGGAAGGTCCTGTGTGATTGCAGGGTTATTGATTAATCTAATAGCTTTATTTTGAATTTTGTCCAACTGCCTCAATGCAACCACTCCACTTCCACCCCACAGAGGTGAACAGTAATCCATCTGAGAACGCACATGACTTTTATATATCACGGCCTGAACATGTGGACAATACTCAATACAAGGACGCACTATGCCCCTTCTGACATACGGAGCCCTGTATGTGTTTATTTAAGAGTTAGAGTTAAGAGTTGAAGGAGTGCCGAATTACCCAGGCGGCGAAGCAGACCAGCGAGCGAACCAGCGAGTGGAAACCAGCTCGCCTGCATACCAACAAACAAGCCTTCACACCTGCGTGCGTCATATGGGACCCTGCAAACTACTTCGATGACCCGACGCTATGACGATGATCGATGCCATTGGGCCACGCATCTGCTACGCAACTAGAGGAGTTGTGATTGGGGCGCGCACCATCCCCGCCTCCTGATTCGTTCCTACACCATCATTGCATAGTATATAAGACCCGAGTAGTGGGCATTCAAATCAGTCACATTTGGAGTTGGGAAGGTGAACTTGCAGCTGGAGGAAGACAGGGTGAAGTATTATAATGGGATTGTGACTGACAGTCAGATTATATAAGTGTGTGTTAAGTGTGTTCGGTGTAAAACACTTATGTTAGTTAGTGAGATATGTGATTGGGAATTAACGTTAACGCTACGATTATGTACTTAACTATTTTAGTTGACCGACTTGTGGACTAAAACAACGCTTTAAGTAATTGGGTTATTGATAAAAGTAATACTATTGTTTTATATTAATACTTGCGAGTTCTTTCATTTTCTTTTAATTAAGCTTACATTGCTGGTAAGAACAAGTACGGTGATACTATTGTCTCATATAATTAATATCGCCTTAGACTAACATGGCTGTTTTAATGTTACTTCTAGTGATTTCCTAAGCTGACGAAAATTCTTTTAGCTTCAAAATATTATTTTTGCTTTTCATATTATTTGAGTGAGACCTGAATCGAATCTATGAAGCGATCCTGTAACTTAATTTACTCATAATCAAACCTCAATGTTACGTGGTTAAGAAAATACATTTATCTAATTATTAAATATATATCTATCTTTTTATGTGACTTTGATATTAATCCTGATAACAATAATATAATACTATTAACGTAAGACAAGAACCAAGAATAATAACTACATTAAATATAAATAAAAGGACATGATATAAGAAATCTATCTATTAATTTCAAAAAGGGTAAGAGACAGAAATATTCTTACCTTAATATTTATCTTTCAAGACTTGATATATAATTAATAGTCCTTCTTTAGATATAACTTATTCGGTTCATAACCATAGCCTACTAAGCTTCGGTTAAATAATAATTCTTTATAAATACTACATGACTTTAATTAGTTTCAGTATTTTTCCATAATTAAAGAGTATCAGTCAATAAAGGATACCAAGTCCTAAGATCCAAAAGGAAAGGAAGCAACAACAGGAAATCATGTTATTAGATTTTACTTTTGTTTTGCCTTCAGCTGACTGATACCTTAATATACATCTCTCTGCTATCTAGTTTCATCAAGTTAACCACTTGAGGATCAAGATACGTAACAGAAGAGTGGCGACCTTGCCAGGATTCGTTTCATACAGTTTCACTCGGTTTCATTACCGTTTCACTGCTTAAAAATCAAATATTAATCATGCCTGATATAATTAATGACGAAGATGCTAGGGTTTTCATAGAATCAGAACCTACAGCCCCTGAAATTGACCGTCTGTCAAAATCCGAACTGAAAGTGCTTGCCTCACATCTCCAGTTAACTGTCTCAAACATGTCCAAAGTAGAGGTGGCTCAGACCATAAAAACATACCTGTTCCCTTTAGAAGGCGGGGAGGGTGACGGAGCAGTTGGTGGGATCCCGAGTAAACCTAGCCAACTTGATGAACAATTGCCACCTGGTTTTACCGTTGATCAAGTATTTGAACTAGAACTAGCCAGAATAAAGGCCGAACAAGCCAGAGCAACGACCAAACAATATCAATGTCAATATCGTATAGCTCAACTAAATGTCAATACAAATGCTCCCTTAATTGCTCCCCCTCTGGGATTGACTATGACCAGTGTCATTCCACCTTTCACTGAGGATAATGTACAGGATTTCTTTGTTTTGTCTGAGGAAGTTGCTGGAGGTATGAGGTGGACAATAGATCAATGGCCTTTTATGTTACAAACCGTTTTGACAGGGCAGGCTCGAGCTACGTATTTGTCAGAAGTAGCAGAGGTTAGGCAGGATTATGACAATCTCAAAGAAGCTATCCTAAAAACCTATCAATTACAGCCTGAGGCTTACAGGCAATCTTTCCGTAAAAACCAGAAGAAAGTAGAAGAAACCCATAAGGTATTTGCCAGGACCATGACTAAAACTTTCAATCATTGGGTCAAGAGTAAGAAAGTCACAAGCTACAACGATCTGAAGGAGTTGGTCCTGTTAGAAAATTTCCTATGGAAAATTGATTCTTCTGTAGCCTATCATTTGAGGGGGAAAAAGGTAGATTGTCTTGCCGACGCCGCTGACATGGCTGACACATACGTGCTCAACTACAAATTTTGTGGAAAGAAGCCCTACGATAATTCTAGTTCTAATTCTAAGTATAGTATAGTGGGATTTCCTAAAAAAGGCCCTCTAAAAGAATCAAGGAGCATTTTTGGGTAAAAGTTGGGAACCAGACTTTTTAGCATAATTCAGGCATGCCGAATTCGATAAACCCGGTTCCCAAGCGAAATTTTGAGTTTTGACCGTCTAATTTACATAAACAAAATGGCCGCCAAATTGGAAATTTTTGACACTTCTTGAACCATTTTCTCCAATATCTCACTAACTAGGCAAGCAAATATCACAAGTGAAGCATCTATACCTATGTTTTGAGGGTCAGGGAATGTCACTGAGGCATTTTTAAAGGAATCAGTAATAAGCCTAGACTTTAATATACATATTAGCGGCTGTCATTAGAGAAAAATCAATGGTTCCCAACTTTACCCCAAGATACTCCTTGATGCTTATGCAGGCAAAACAGGGCAATATCTGTCACTCACCTGAACTATTTATTGGAGTAGACCATATTCATGCAATACAAGGAGTTTGATCATCACTCTGTTGCTGACATGCACACATTGCTGTGCATCGTAACCCGGATTTGCGGCATTTGCACCGACGCGTCCTGCATTGTTTCTGGCAGGCACATGAAATAATTTCCAGGCAACTTTGTGGGATCGGACTCAATGACATCAGAATGGGTTGTAGTCCTGAATCGCCATGTTTCCATCCCATGTCTGTGGGTGCAGGAAGCTCAGGTACAGCACAGTGAGCATTTCTCCAAATCATTGCTTGATAGTGTACTCGCATCAAATGGAAGCGGAGAGCATCACGTGTTGGTGGCATTGCTTCTGGTTTGGCAGTCTTTGAGAACAGTATATGCCTTGCTGCATCAACAGAGTCTGTTTTGTGCACATCATATATTCTGCAGACAAACGTTTCTGAAGATCGAATGGTCTCCTCTGTGAGTTCACCGATTCCCAAGTTTATGAGCAATTGATGGTGCTGTTTGAAGACTTTCCATGATGACCTTTTGGTGTGATTTGCGATGTAGGAGGTGGTGTCGCACCCGGTTAATGCATGAAATGGTAAAAGAGTTGTTGTTGAATCTCTTGGTAGGTTGTTGAAAACTGCATCAATGGGTATATATCGCCTTTTCTTGGTGGTACAAGACATCATCCAGAGGTGTTCACATTGTACACGTGGGAAGTGGGAAACCAAAAGCACGAGAACATCAGTGTCCCTTGATGACACAACAACTGTATTGAACTGGCTGTGCACAGCATGTAACACCAACCTAGTGTCAGCTTCTTCATGTGTGGCTCTCAGTTGAGTCAAATCAGTGATTGTCTTTGATGACCTAACCTCAATTTCTTCTCTGAATCCCCCGGCAACTACAATCTCCTTATCATCAGGTGCCTGAGAACACAGTTCCTCAGACAGGAAATTTGCAAGATCAGCTTTATTAGCAGGGAGCGACACAAAGTTAGTCCATTTTTTTGGAAGAGGCACATCACGTCCCTCAACAATTCGTCTGATTGGTCGATCTGCTTTCATGCGTCGTGTCCTCGTACCACCCTTGATTGTCTCTTCTCTATATCTGTCGAACACAATGTCTACCCGTTGATAGTTAGAACCTGCCTTTAATACTGCTCTTACGTATGTGTCGGCCAAATCCCCAAAGGTCATTGCATTGTCAGGCTTTCCCAGAGCAACCACCAGTGCTTGTCCATCAATGATTAGGCAGGATGATGAGTCGTGAAGTTCAATAGCTTCAGGGCAGATTATGTCTTCCGTTAACTTATCTGCCAGTATGGACTTATTTCCAGTGCGGAGTGTACCATTCATTTCAGCGAGTGATACAGGAACTGGCAGAAGCTCGTGCTTTAGGACAGCTGGCAAGTCAACTGGACGACCTGCCTCATAGGCAGTAAGAAGGCGTTGAAGCACGTTTCTATCTGCCTTCAGGATAGTTCTCTTGTCTTTCTCTTTATTGTCTTTGACCACTTCATACAGAGATGCAAACGTTTTGGCATTACTCCTGTGTAGGGGTGCATGGATTCTGACATCTGGCTTGTCACCTTGCTCAGGTACAAGCATCATCTCCTCAACGAATGTATTCACTTTTTCTTGTCCGAGTTCTTTGGCACAAAGTAATGAGTTTTGGATTGCCTCTGTTGCTAGGTCTTTTGTGGCCAGATTCTGCAATGACGCTGGTGAAACCGATGCAAAAACCTTGAATCCCTGGAAGGCCGAGAGCAATGCCATCTCGTCATCGTTGTCCTGCTTTTGCCGTGATTTGGTAGCTTCATTGTGAACACGTGCACTACCAGGACAGTTGTTGTATGTTGCATGCATTTCAGCTGCAATGTGAGACCTCATATTATACGAAAGGGTCCATCTACAAAGCGCTGATGTTGTCTTTGTGATGCCAATGATTCCACCTGCTTTCTTTCCTGTACCATTTATCCACTCCATGGCTTGGTCTGGATCTACTTGGTTGAACTTTTGAACAGAACGTTTTACAACAAAGTTGCCCTTTGAAACTCTGATAACACGGATTCTGGTAGTTGGTTGCCTGCATCTTCCGCAAACGTTCAAGTTTACTTTTGTCCGTGAAGTGGGCATAGCACATTTTGTGCCACACAAGAGTTTCGGCTTCAGCAGAATCCAAGACATTCTTAAGACGGTCAATCACATCGATATTCTTAGTGTCTCTAAGCTTTCTTCTGGTACTGGCAGCATCCCTGACTTTTGCGAGTCCATGGTCACTTGCATTACTAGGAATAACACTGGCTGTGTGAGTTTGGCAGAAGATGCACAAGCTGTAATCTACAGGTGAAGGCCTCTTCAAAGTAACTACTGGATCCATTGTAGTCTGCAAATAAAAGAAACAATTAGTATTAGTATTAGCATTAGATATTGGAGAAATTGATTTTTCTATAATTGCAGCCACTAATTTGCACATTTACGTGAAGGCTTATCACTAATCACTTTAAAGATGCCTTAATCACATTCTCTGACCCTCAAAACATAAGTATAGACACTTTATTTGTCATTTTTGCTTGCCTAGATAGAGATATTGGAGAAAATGGGTCATGAAGTGTCAAAAATTTCCAATTTGGCGGCCATTTTGTTTATGCAAATTAGATGGTCAAAAACTCAACATTTCGCTTGGGAACCGGGTTTATCGAATTCAGCATACCTGAAATATGCTAAAAAGTCTGGTTCCCAACTTTTATCTAAAAATGCTCCTAACATTCACATTTTTCAGAAACCCCACTACTCTAGTATCCCAGTCACAAATCTGACAGACCCAGGCACAAGCCTGTAACGTCTTCCCCAGCTAGCCAAAATAGAATTGTTCCCCCAACTAAAAATGCGACTCAGAGCAATGGTAACAGAGGTGGGGCCCAAAGTAATAGTAATGCTCAAAGAGGGAACGTTCCCGTATCCCCTAAAGTATGTACTCTTTGTGGCAAGAGAGGCCACCTAGCTTATCAGTGCTGGGCAGTGCTGGGCCAAGGAGAGAACCGAGAGATCGGGGCAGACAGTTGCCGCCGTATCTCAAACTCCATATGTGCCTTTAATGCAGGACTCCCGACAGAAGGAGTACCTAGCACCAAAAGTCCCTTTAATACAGGACTCCCGACAGAAGGAGTACCTAGCAGCTAACGTAAACCATCTAGACAGGGGTGTAGTAGCATGCGTGGTGCAACCCACTAGGGTTAAGCCAATAATAATTTCACCATCAGTGCAGGACAGTTACCGTCCCTTTATATCATCTGGCAACGTGAGATTAAATGGTTGCATGCATGAGGTAAACATTCTGAGAGACACAGGTTCTACTAGCACCGTCATGGTGAATCCTTACACTAAGTGCCCACCTGGCGAACCAGTTATAATGAGAGGTGCTGGAGGCCAATTTTATGCATACTTAGTAAAAGGCGAAATTGAATGTGAGTTACTACAGGGTGAGGCCACCATAGCTTTGTGTAGGTCCCAAGATATCCCTGTGCCTGGGGTAACACTCCTTTTGGGGAATGATGTAGCAGGTGAGAAGGTCCGACCAGACCCCATTTTGTCACTTTCCCCTGTTAACGAGCCACTAACCGGTGAGCTCGAAAAGGAGATGCGAACAGTTTTCCCTGTGTGTGCTGTCACACGTTCAATGTCTCAAGTAGCAGTTCCCTCAGACAGAAATGTACCGAATGTAAGAGTTGATGAAAGGGATGATGAGAGTGTGAATGACGCTCCAACTGTGCCTGATGATGTGACTGAGGTGGATTTATCTGACACCTTTATGGCTCATCTTGACCCTAACAATGACCATGAAACCCCTGCAAATTGTCCTAGTGGCCTGGTAGAGCTACAAAAAGATGATAGAGAATGCTAGGAGTTAGCTGCCAGGGCCGTGAGTGAAGAGGAATGTGAGAAGGAGGGTGGTGAATGTTTCTACCTCAAATGAGGAGTGTTGTGGCATAGATGGAGACAGCCACACAGACCAATCGATGACGGAGCCTGGGACGTCCATCAAGTAGTCGTCCCCAAACCTTGTCGTAGAGATATCTTGGAAATGGCACATTGTATACCATTGGCAGGACACCTAGGTGTGAGAAAAACTCTAGACAGAATCAGAGCCCACTTTCACTGGCCAGGAATGCATGCAGAAGTAGTGGAGTTTTGTAGAGTGTGTCACACTTGCCAGATGACAGGAAAACCCAATCAGAAGGTGCCTGTACATCCTCTGGTGCCCTTGCCCGTCTTCGAGAATCCTTATACTCGGGTGGTAGTGGACATTGTAGGCCCATTGCCTAAGACTTCCCAAGGTAACATTTATTTATTAACGATTATGGACATGGCAACTCGCTACCCAGAGGCTATACCCTTAAGGGACTACCTCTGCTCCAACTGTCATCAAGGAACTGCTCAAATTCTTCACCAGAATGGGTTTCCCCCATGAGGTGCAAAGTGATCAAGGAACTAATTTTACCTCTAACATTTTTCAGCAGTCCCTGAAGGAGTTGGGTATCGAGCATGTTAAGTCGAGCACCTACCACCCAGAGAGTCAAGGGGTTCTCGAACGGTATCATCAAACTTTGAAAGCCATGTTGCGTAAATATTGTACAGAGACCGGAGTTGAGTGGGATAAGGGGATAGCTTTTCTTTTATTTGCTACTCGTGAGGTTCCAACTGAATCCCTGGGTTTTCCCCTAATGAGCTAGTTTTCGGTCACCAGGTAAGAGGTCCTTTGCAACTATTGCAGGATAGCCTAGTTGGCCAGGAGGGGAACCAAAACCTCCTCAAGTATGTTTCGGATTTCAAAACCCGGCTGAGATCCTCATGTGAGTTTGCGGCTCAAAACTTGACAGTGGTTAAAAGTTCCATGAAGAACTGGTATGACAGAAAAGCCTGTGAGAGGGAGTTTCAGCCCGGTGATGAGGTTTTGGTCCTGCTCCCCCTTTTTGGCCAACCTTTATCTGCCAAGTTCAGGGGCCCATATAAGATCATTCAGAGGGTGAGCATTACCGATTATCTAGTAACTACCCCAGACAGGAGAAAGTGTACGCAAGTATTCCATATAAATATGTTGAAACCCTACCATAGGTCCCCTGATTCCTCTCCTCCAGATTCTCCCACTGTGGCAGTGAATGTCAGGACCTGTGGACAGCCTGGTGCGGACGAAGTCTTCAGTTCTCTTACTGACCCGCAACAGACTGTTCCAGAGCCTGAAGGTATCCATGCAGACTTTGACTTGTCATGTAGCCTATCCAACTTTAAGTATAACTCAGTAGCTTGGGGGGAATTACCATCTAAACTATGTCATCTTCCCTCTGATCAAGCGAACCAACTAATCTCTGTTTTATCTCAGTCTCCCAGTGTGTTTCGTGATACTCCAGGGCTCACTTCTTTGGCCGTGCACGATATCGACGTAGGGGATGCAACACCTATTAAACTATCCCCCTACCGTGTCTCACCACAACACAGGAGTATACTGCAGGTCGAGCTTGACTTCATGTTGTCAAACGAGCTGATCACTAGGGCCTTAAGCCAGTGGAGTAGTCCGGTCATACTTGTGCCAAAGCCAGACGGGAGCCATAGGTTATGTATGGACTATAGGCAAGTTAATGCTGTCACAAAGAACGATACCTACCCACTGCCACGGATCGACGACTGCATTGACCAGATTGGTACAGCCACCTATATCAGCAAGATTGACTTAATGAAGGGATATTGGCAAGTAGCTCTCACCCCTAGAGCGAGGGAAATATCATGCTTTGAAGTCAATAATCAAGCCTTCTGCTGTAACGTAATGCTCTACGGCTTGAAAAACGCTCCAGCTACATTCCAGCGCCTCATGAATTTGGTGACTGAAGGGGTACCTGGATGCGTTGTCTACATCGATGATATTCTTATCTTTTCACAGTCATGGGAGGAGCATCTTTACCAACTTAGATTGCTGTTCTTAAATCTTGCTGATGCCAATCTGGTGGTTAATCTTAAGAAATGCACCTTTGTAAAGAGTACGGTCCAGTATCTGGGATATACGGTAGGTCAGGGGCAGGTTGCACCTCCTCAAGCAAAGGTAGAGTCTATTCTAGAATTCCCAACTCCTAGCACTAAGAAACATATCCAAAGGTACCTAGGAATGATTGGTAATTATAGGCGTTTCATCTTAAACTTTTCTAGGTTAACAGCTCCCCTGACAGATCTTCTCCGTAAGGATGTGAAGTTTGAGTGGTCCTCCGAATGTGAGGAGGCCTTTAATGCTACCAAATATATTTTATCAAATTATCCTGTACTCCGAGCTCCTGATTTTAACAGATCTTTTTCCCTAGCAGTGGATGCGAGCAATACCGGGGTTGGTGCAGTATTGCTACAGGAAGACGACTGTGAAGTATTGCATCCTGTGTGCTATTTTAGTAAAAAATTTAATTCTGCTCAACGTAACTATTCAGTCATTGAGAAGGAGCTGTTAGCATTAATTTTATCCCTTCAATACTTTGCTGTCTATGTGCAATCTGCCTCTGGCGCCATCACTGTGTATACTGACCATCACCCCTTAAATTTTTTGCATAAGTTCCAAAATAAAAACCAACGACTGACCAGGTGGAGTTTGTTGCTGCAGGAATACTCCCTGGATGTTAAACATATTAAGGGGGTCCAGAACGTGCTAGCCGATTGCCTATCACATATCTATTAAAGATTGCATTTACCAGGTTGGCCTCATACAGCAGTAAGATTACCTTAATGAGAGGATTTTGGCAATTAGCTCTCCCTTGTAGCGAGGTAAATATCATGCTTTAGTAGTTCGCTTTCAAGCCTTCAGCTGTGAGATAATGCCTTGCAGTTCGAATAACGCTCCAGCTACGTTCCGGCTATGTTCTGATGTGGTACCTGGAGACGTTGCCTACTTTGGGTGATATCCTTATTATATCTTCATTATAATCTTGCTGTTGCCAATCTGGTGGTGAATCTCATTATGTATTATGTATATTATGTACTATACTCCTTAAACTCTTTTCTAGTGGGGAGGTCTGACATACGGAGCCCTGTATGTGTTTATTTAAGAGTTAGAGTTAAGAGTTGAAGGAGTGCCGAATTACCCAGGCGGCGAAGCAGACCAGCGAGCGAACCAGCGAGTGGAAACCAGCTCGCCTGCATACCAGCAAACAAGCCTTCGCACCTGCGTGCGTCATATGGGACCCTGCAAACTACTTCGATGACCCGACGCTATGACGATGATCGATGCCATTGGGCCACGCATCTGCTACGCAACTAGAGGAGTTGTGATTGGGGCGCGCACCATCCCCGCCTCCTGATTCGTTCCTACACCATCATTGCATAGTATATAAGACCCGAGTAGTGGGCATTCAAACCAGTCACATTTGGTTTGGGAAGGTGAACTTGCAGCTGGAGCAAGACAGGGTGAAGTATTATAATGGGATTGTGACTGACAGTCAGATTATATAAGTATGTGTTAAGTGTGTTTGGTGTAAAACACTTATGTTGGTGAGTGAGATATGTGATTGGGAATTAACGTTAACGCTACTATTATGTACTTAACTATTTTAGTTGACTGGCTTGTGGACTAAAGCAACTCTTTAAGTAATTGGGTTATGATAAAAGTAATACTATTGTTTTATATTAATACTTGCGAGTTCTTTCATTTTCTTTTAATTAAGCTTACATTGCTGGTAAGAACAAGTACGGTGATGCTATTGTCTCATATAAGTAATATCGCCTTAGACTAACATGGCTGTTTTAATGTTACTTCTAGTGATTTCCTAAGTTGAAGAATTTGTTTTTAGCTTCAAAATATTATTTTTGCTTTTCATATTATTTGAGTGAGACCTGAATCGAATCTTTGAAGTGATCCTGTAACTTAATTTACTCATAATCAAACCTCAATGTTACGTGGTTAAGAAAATACATTTATCTAATTATTAAATATATATCTAACTTTGTATGTGACTTTGATATTAATCCTGATAACAATAATATAATACTATTAACGTAAGACAAGAACCAAGAATAATAACTACATTAAATATAAATAAAAGGACATGATATAAGAAAACTATCTATTAATTTCAAAAAGGGTAAGAGACAGAAATATTCTTACCTTAATATTTATCTTTCAAGACTTGATATATAATTAATAGTCCTTCTTTAGATATAACTTATTCGGTTCATAACCATAGCCTACTAAGCTTCGGTTAAATAATAATTCTTTATAAATACTACATGACTTTAATTAGTTTCAGTATTTTTCCATAATTAAAGAGTATCAGTTAATAAAGGATACCAAGTCCTAAGATCCAAAAGGAAAGGAAGCAACAACAGGAAATAATTGTATTAGATTTTACTTTCGTTTTGCCTTCAGCTGACTGACACCTTAATATATATCTCTGTGCTATCTAGTTTCATAAAGTTAACCACTTGAGGATCAAGATACGTAACACCCAGTACAGAGCAAGAAGCTATGCAGGGGAAAAGACCCCCTAGGGCGGTTGAGCACACCCAGCTTCTGGGAGGCTACCTTAGCAAGACTGGTAATATTGTCCTTCCAACTGAGAGCAGAAGAAAAAGAGACACCAAAATATTGAGAGAAGATGAAGTATTGATTTTTGTATTGTTGAAGAATAAGGGATAGTCCGCTGGGAGTTCCTTACGGGTAGATAGATGGAGAAATTTGTTTTTGGAAGCATTAAACAAGGTTTTCTCTGCCCCAATTGAAGATAGTATTTAGATCAGAATTTAAGAGTCCTATGGCTTCATTACGTTTGTCGTTGAGGCATTGCTGGCTGGGGCGTTCTGAAAAACTAATGGAGTAGTGTAAGGTTGAGTTGTCTGCGTATGAATGGATGGGAATTGAGGTACAGTTGTGGAGATCATTTATAAAAATTAGAAATAGAATAGGAGATAGGACAGAGCCCTGAGGAACACCGGAGTTTATAGGGTGAGGAAGTGAACAATGGCCGTCCACAAATGCGGCTATGGAACGGCCGGGAAGGAAATTAGAGACAAAGGCACAGATGGAGGGATACAAACCGAAGGAGGGTAGTTTAGAAATTTAAGATTTGTGCCAGACTCTATCGAAGGCTTTCGATATGTCTAGTGCTATAGAAAAAGTCTCACTGAAGTCCCGAAAGGAGGATGACCAAGAGTTAGTAAGATATGATAGAAGATCACCAGTAGAGCGACCCTTAACACCTTATTGGCGGGCTAGGCGGTCTATTTATATGTACCGCCCAGCGGGGTGTTTTTAGCCAAAATAGGGCTGTTTACGTGATTATTTTCATGCCTAAATAAGACCCAGAGCGTAAAAAAAGTATCTATCCTGGAAAGGGCATAAACAGAGCTTTCCAATGACACCACAACGATCCTTGTATGACCGCTAGTTTTCTTGCAACAACCGCGCAACACGAGTGCAAAAACCATGTAATTCGGTACTGTCCCCATACATTTCACTAAGTAGCGAGTCTGAGAGGGTGGAGGAGGGTGGGATTCATGTCGGTAGGCCCGCCGCGGTGGTCTGGAGCAGTCATACGCTCGCCACTCTCCTGCCACCACTTGTCTCTCTCTCTCAGCAACATTACGTGCTGAAATTGCCACACGACTTATGTTGTGAGCCGCCACATAGTCCAAATTTATTTAACTCGACTTATGTTGTGGGCCGCCAATAGAGGGTTAAGGAAGCCATACTGGCGATCTGAGAGCAGATTATGAGAAGAGAATTGCTTAAGAAATTTGGAAGCAAGAATAGTTTCAATAACTTTAGAAAGACATGAGATGCGAGCAATTGGACGATAGTTGGAGGGTTGAGAGTGGTCACCCTTCTTTGGGACAGGTTGAATGTGAGCAATCTTCCAGCATGAAGGGAAGACGTTAGAGCATAGACAGAGACGAAAGAGTTTGCCTAGGAAGGGAGTCAGCACGGAAGCACAGTTTTGAGAACAACAGGAGGAACACTGTCCGGACCATACGCCTTATTAGTATTAAGCCCAGAGAGGGTAGAAAGTACATTTTTAGAAGAGATTAGGATATTAGGCATAAGTAAGAGAGAGGAGTACAAAGGAGTACAAAGGAAATCAAGCAACAACAGGTCTAGTGACCCTTCTAGGCTGCTTGTCCAAAACACTGAGGATCAAGTGTCCAAACAGTAGTTTAGAGTGGGTAAGGGAACATTGAAAAGGAAACTACTGCCCTGGAACTAATGTCCGTGGCAGGACTAGGAATTAAGTAGGGGACATATTGGTTAGTAACTGAGGGGAGGATAAAATAAAGTTATTCATTTACAAACGCAGTCAGTCGCGGGTTTGATGCGAGATATTTGTCTAGGCGGAGTTTAAATGAATCAACGGTGCTGCAGTCTATAACGTCTCGGGGAAGCCCATTCCACAAGTTGACAACTTGATTGAAGAAGACATTCTTAGATTCGTGTGAGTTAAAAGATTTACCAATAATTTTGAAACCGTTTCCCCGCGTGTAATTAGATTGGTCGATAGTGAAGTAGTTATTACAGTTCATATTGTCGATGCCTCTGATGATTTTGAACACTTGAATTAAGTCACCTCTTAATCTGCGCTGGGTTAAAGGAAATAGATTTAATTCTCTAAGACGCTCTTCGTCTACGTTGAACTCGTTCTAGCTTGTTTATGTCTTTTTGGTAATAAGGGCACCAGCATTGAACGCAGTATTCCAGAAGAGGGCGGACTAAGGAATTGTAAAGGGTTTAGATAACGTCTTTGGATTTATGCTCGAATGACCTGCCTATAAAGCCAATTATTTTGTTTGCCTTCTTAACAACTTCTGAACATTGTTGACGCGGTTTTAGGTTACTCGATATTGTTACTCCCAGATCGGTTTCTCTGTTTACATTCTTAACCCGCTGAGACCCAGCGCTGCACGTGTTGCGTCGGCAGTGTTTGATCACCAACTCCCAGCGACGCATCACGTGCGTCCGACATATAAAAAACACTTACGTGGCTCGTAAGGTAGGAAATGGCGGGAGAATAGGAGGGGGAGGTACCGTAGTGTGTGTGGGAGCCGGGCCAGTAGGTGTGAGCGGGCCGAGACAGCCGCGCGGCTGGTGGTGGTGGGCTTAGTGGGGATAGTTTACACCCTTAGTTCACCGCCACTTTGAACCTTCATTACTCCGGTCGTATGGGAGCTAGAGGCTTGAGATTTATGTGAGATACTCCTTAGGATGTATGCCATACAATGCCATACTCAGTTTTTACCCTAGTGCTCCCGGGCGGGTGGTCATGCGGGGGAGACGAACTATTGAAACCACCCCCCCCGCCCCCCAAATGACCGAAATGAGTTTTTTTTAATTTTTGTCTTCATTTCTCACCATTCTCTTCCATTTTGGCTCAACAAATTTTTTTGAGGCTCCCCCCCCCCCCAAAAAAAAATGTCCGAGGTGATTTTTTTTTTTTTTTTTCATTTCTCATCCTTGTCTTCCATTTTAGCAAACAAAAAAAAAAGAAGTGAAAATGGCTTGGGACTGGGGTGAACAAAATATTATAACTAGCCGGGGCTCAACGGGTTAAGCTGAATGCCATTCATCGAATAGTTTGCTTTCTCATTTAGGTATCCGATATGTAGTACTTTACATTTATCCGCATTGAAACTCATTTGCCAAATTTGGGCCCAATGTGACAATTTATCTAGATTGTGTTGCATATCGTCAACTTGATCTTTTGAGAGTACGCTATTTGCAATTTTTGTATCGTCAGCAAATTTTGAGATTGTACAGGTGAGACCCTCATCTATGTCGTTGATGTAAATTAGAAAGAGAATTGGTCCTAGTACCGATCCCTGGTGTGACGCATGTCGAGTATGAGCATGCTGTACAGAACGCCCAGTCAGGCCCCACTCTCGCTAGGATCGTCAGGGCAGGAACTTTGGCTGTAGTCTGTGTAGAGTTTCCTAACTTAGTTTATGTGAGCCGTTGTACTATAAGTATTATAAATATGTATTTTGTTTTCATCTGAGTCAACGAGTTCTATTTTATATCATTAGTTATAAGTATTGTGTGTGGGACTTATATGTAATGATGAGAGGAGAGAGAGAGAGATATTACGTAACGGGGACCAGTGAGTGCGCCACGCGGGCAGATAGGCCTAATTCCCTCCTCCCTCCTCCCTTCCTCCCTTTCAGCGCGTGGGAAGTTCTTTGTCGATCCCAGATTGAGAGAGAATATGACGTCATGATTGCCAGTGGGCGGTCCTTAAGTAGTTTGAGATATGCCGCTAGAGGGCCGAGTATAAAAAGAGAGGTTCTTGCCACCATTTCTTCAGAACTCATCAGGCAAAGCGACTTCTCATATCCCTTGCAACTATCCATATTCTTCCGACTGATGTGAACTTTCTCTACTCTCTGAACAGCCTATCTTCTTCTCTTCTCGTCCCTGTTTAACCTCCATGACCCCTTTGGTGCAGATTTAGTCAGCCAAAGTATTATCGCTTGAGTTCTCACGAGATAAGTGCCTGTTAGATAGCCTATTTTTGGAAGGGTTAACTAGAATAGGATTGATTGATGTTTGTTGCACTCGTATATGCATTTCCCTGTGTGCGATTATTCATGTTCCTGTTTTCTGCTGGTTTAGGCAATGCTAGACTGGGATAGGGTTTCTGAGTTGTGATTTCCTATGAGTACTAGGTTGCGGTTGAACCAGTACAATTGCAACGGAGACGTGGAACGCCTAGGTGGTCTTTCTGACTGTGTACCGTGGGAGTTTAGCACTGTGTTGCGAGTGAGGGCTTTTGCCTGTGCCATCCAACACTGTGCTATCTCATTTGCTTGACTTTGAGAGGATCGCCAGGAGAGAACCAGATACTAGTGATCTGGATCTCTCAAGAGAGCATCCCGTCAATTACCGTAATTTGGCCGCACAGTCTTAAGGACCTCGCTAGGCTACGAGCCGCTTGCTCAGCCATTGTCTCTTAACCTTAGATATCCCAGCTAGACTTTGCTCGACCAGCAGATACAGTATAGTATTGAAGCTTCTCCTTATGTATATTATTGTTTAAGCACTATTGATTTCATGTGTGGCACGCTTAGCTACTTCAGAGATTAGTGGCCCACGAGCACAATCTTAGTAGGCTATTGCCAGTGCATTGTCGGAGTACTTCTTCTTAATGTTTGCCATATCCTATTGCTTATTCTTATAATTCTTCTTATGTCAATTTAAAGCCTTTAATTACCAGTGAGTTATTCATTAAATTGCTGTTCAAAATCCGATACTTACTTCTTATGAGTATTCGAGAAGCATCTAACTTATCAGAAGATTCCTTGCTTGATGCTCGAGGACTATTGTTTAACGTAACGTAATAGTGCCGATCCGAAGTAGAGGGTGGAGGACTTCTTAAGTTCTTAGTTCAAGGGTGGATTACTTCGGCTTCGGCCAACACTATTCTTTAGTGTTGTAGTACTTTCTTCTTTGTTTGATTGTTGACCAGACTAGATAACTCCCGTCTTGTTATTAGTCTGTTGTGTGAAACGCTAGTACCGAGTTCTTGTATACCCCGTTATAGCAGATAGAACTCTGGAGGGTAGTGGCGTTTTTTGTTCGGCTGGCAGTACTCTGGGGTTGGGATCGTGTGTTTCCGTTGTGGCAGCGAGCCATACTCGAGTCCTGTGTAAGAGCCCTAGTGTACCCGAGTGCCCGGTCGTAACAAATGGCGACCTTGCTTAGGATTTTGTGAACAGTATAATTTTTTGCAGAGTTGTACAACATTTGTTTGTTCGTACTTTAGCGTACATATTGAAGAATATTTTTTTTGTAAGGCAATTAGGAGAGCATTTAAGAGACTCCAGTTAATTTAGTAATTAGTGCTTGCATAAGGGAGTTTAACACTTTTGTCTCGAGAATTTTTTGGTGAACTTCAGTATGTCGTGCCCTAGTACTGACGAGGAGCGAGAGATGCTATTTGAGGAGGTGCCGTTAGTAACTAGTGAGGAGGATGCTAGACTTTTTGTGAGTAAGCAGTACCACGTGACGGAGGAGAGGCTGACTGGGGTGAATGTTTATGGCTTGCACCTGATAGCCAAGGTTTTGGGTCTATCCAATGTAGGAGGGATGTCCAAGGGGGAGCTGATTTCCTGGGTGTTGCGTGGGCGACATGGGGTTTCGGAGGAGAGGGCGTTTGGGGGGGTTCCTCCCCAGATCCCCTCTCACTCGACTCCCACAGTGCCGTCCACTCAGTTGCCGGAGGTTAGCACTCTCCCACAGAGGGATGAGAATTGGAAGATTGGAGTGCCCTCGGGCGGTGCACATGGTGGTTCCCCAGTTCTTGCCCCCCCTCCTTCAGTAGTGGCAGCTCCCTCTTCCTGCCTGTCTACAGAAATGATATTTAAACTTGAGCTTGCTAAAATTGAGGCTGAGTCTAGGAGGCAGGAGAATGAGACTAGGAAGCAGGAGAAGGAGATTGAGGCGAAGAATGAGGCTAGGAAGCAGGAGATTGAGAATGAGTCTAGGAGGCAGGAGAATGAGACTAGGAGGCATGAGATTGAGGCGGAGAATGAGACTAGGAGGCACGAGGCTGAGCTTAGGTACGACTCAGAGAAATATTGTGCTCAAATAGATTTAGATAAGACTCGTGCAGAGTCGACAGGGATTCGGATGGGCCGTGAGGGCCAAGTAAGAGAACAGTCCTTGTCCCACTTAGTCAAGTTGGTGCCGGCATTTAGTGAAACTGAAGTCACAGAATTTTTTAATCGTTTTGAGAAGAAGTGTAGGGAGCATAATTGGCCTGAAGAGAAGTGGGCAGCTCTGGTCTCCTCAAGACTTACGGGTAAGGGTCTGAAGGCTTATGATGCACTGCCTTTAGAGTCTTGCATTGACTACCCAGAATTGAAGAGAGCTGTCCTACGGGCATACGAGTTGCAACCAGAAACATATCGATTGAAGTTTCGGGGTGTTACAAAGACTAGGGAGGCGACCTTTCTTGAACATGCCCGGGACTTAAAAGATGCACTTACAAACTGGACACGTTCTGAGAAAGCTGAGACGGCCGAACAGTTGACTGAGCTGTTTCTGCTCGAGCAGTTTTATAAGTGTACAGGTGCAGAAATGACTTTAACTATTAAAGAAAAGAATCCAAAAACTCTACAGGAGGCAGCTGAGATGGCTGACCTCCGGCTATCATTAATTCGTGGGTGC
Source organism: Lithodes maja (assembly GCA_037953745.1). Classification (NCBI taxonomy): domain Eukaryota; kingdom Metazoa; phylum Arthropoda; class Malacostraca; order Decapoda; family Lithodidae; genus Lithodes; species Lithodes maja. Next base: position 79,410 of record JBAKBP010002165.1, read on the forward strand.
GGGTCTGCCCAGCGTAGTGAGGCAGGTAACAAGGGGCGTGACGCCCCACCCCCCCGAGTTAGTAATATATCTTATGCAAACAAGTACAAGAGTTATGATACCAAGACTGACCACAAGACTAGCACCGTCCCATTTAAGAAGGGGCCGGGCCCTTCCCAGTACCAAGGGAAGCCCAAAGGGGAGTTAGAGTGTTATCAATGTCATAAAAAGGGGCACTTTGCAAGAGTCTGTCCTAGCAAACCACCTACAGCAGCTGTGTCTTTGGCCTGCAACATTGGTGTGTCTCTGAAGCCTTCTGAGTTTGCCCGGGGCAATTCGTCAGAGGCTGAGGCACAGCCAATGCAGAAGCACCTGGGAGGCTCGAACCCTGCTCAGGATGTTTTTTGCGACCATAGAGGACGGGGTTGCGTGATGTGGGCGGGGCGCAAGATGGAGTAGAGGTCTTGCGTGATACAGGTGCTTCCCAGACTTTGATGAAAAACTTGACTGGCTACCCTATAAATGCGGCTCGGGTGGTGGTGGTGCAGGGTATTAATGCAACTCGGTCATACCCGCTGGTGCGGTTGGAGTTGGAGGTGGATGGTGTGGCACGTGAATTGGATGTTGGGATTGTGGAGAAACTGCCAGTGGAGGGCGTCGACCTTCTTCTCGGCAACGACTTTGCAATGCCCGCTTCTGAGGTTCTACCCTTAGTCGTTGCCGAGAGGCCGGCCGACGTGAGTAGGGAAGAGCGAGAGTGGGTCGAGCGGTGCCAGGCACAACCCATGGCGTGTGCTGTCACCCGAGCTCGGGCAGCTAAAGTGTCACAGCCTAGTCCTCCGTCTTCAGACCAGCAGAGGAACGATCAACAGGAGGAGGCTAAAGCTGGAGTTGGTTTTAAGAGTTTTGACTCGGCGGCTCTCCTGGGTGATTCAGTATTAGCACCATTACTTAGTTCTGGAGTAGCCCCTGGGCCTGTCATCGAGAGTGACGAGGCTGGGCATGACGAGTCTCCACGACAGCAACGTTATGAACATCGAGAGAGACAGAGGGAGCAGCTCAGTATCGGGGAGGGTCATGCATTGCTCCGGGAGCAGTTAGATCGCTTGGCACCCTCAGATATACGTCGGTTGCAGCTGGAGGACCCTGAGCTCCAAACGTGTGCTAATGGAGCTGTGGAGCTCGACGAGGACGGTGATGCACAGCCGGGAGATTTTTTTTATTTAGATGGCATCCTGTATCGGCGTTTTCAAGACCCTAACCGTAGCTGGAAGATGGGGTCCGGGGTAGTGGACCAGTTGATGGTGCCGCGGGAGTGCAGGGATAGCCTACTGAGTTTGGCGCATGACACACCGCTGGCAGGACATTTGGGGGTAAGAAAAACGGTGGCGGCTTTGGGGAAGTTGTTTTGGTGGCCGGGGATGAAGTCTCATGTGCAGTCCTGGATAAACTCATGTGATATTTGTCAACGGGTCGGGAAACCAAACCAAGTTATTCCTAAAGCTCCGTTGCACCCTATTCCTGTAATTGGGCCACCTTTTAGTAAGATTGTTGTTGACATGGTTGGTCCCCTCCCTCCCACAAAGGCTGGTAATAAATTTTTGTTAACCATCATGGATGTTGCCACTAGATACCCCGATGCATACCCCATGAAAAACGGCATGGCTAAGACGGTAGTCAGTAACTTGTTGTGGTACTTTTCAAGGTACGGGTACCCGGAGGAGATTCAGTCTGATCAGGGGTCCAATTTCACCTCCAATCTCTTTAAGCAAACAATGCAACAGCATGGAATACGGGCGGTGGTATCGTCAGCGTATCACCCTGAGAGCCAAGGGGTGCTTGAGCGGTGGCATGCCACCCTTAAAAGCATGCTCAGGTGTTATTGTGCTGATAACGGAAGAGATTGGGATCTTGGATTGCCGTATGTACTGTTTGCTGCTCGGGAAGTGCCTGGTGAGAGCCTGGGATTTAGTCCAAACGAGCTGATTTTTGGACACCGAGTCAGGGGCCCCCTTAATATGCTGCGGGAAATTTGGGAAGGAACTGTGCCGCCTTGTTCCTTGTTGAAGTATGTGTTTGAAAGCCGTGAGCGCATGCTTAAGAGTCTGGAGATGGCAGGTCGGAATTTAACAGGGTCACAAGCTTTAATGAAGGACAGGTATGATCGCAAAGTGAAGCTCCGGGAGTTCATTGTGGGACAGGAGGTGTTGATTTTGTTGCCTTTGGTGGGTAACCCCTTGTCGGCGAAGTATACTGGACCCTATAAAATTGTGGAGAAAATTTCGGACCTAGATTACCTTCTTGCCACTCCAGACAGGAGGAAGAAGAATCAGTTATGTCACGTGAACCTGATAAAAGAGTATGTGAGGCGCCCCTCTGAGCCTCTCACTGTCCCTGTGTTGGCTTGTTGCGGCCGTGGTGGAGAAGGAGAGGGGGACAGTCAAGCTTCAGAGGAGGATAGCTGGGATCACCATGTTTCAGCGGATCAGTGGGCGGGGAACTCGAGCCTAAGGGCTGACGAGGCTATAGCCCATTTGCCTGAGCCGCAATTTGAAGCTATCCGTCAGTTGCTCGGTTTATACCCCACTGTATTCGCTGAACATCCAGGCCTCACTACTCAGGCTATGCATGATGTTGACGTGGGGCACCATCTACCCTTTAAGTCAATCCCATACCGTGTGCCCCCCATAAAACTACCCGCTCTGAGGGATGAGTTGGAGTATATGCTCGGTAGAGGGTTGATAGAGAAAGGTACCGTTAAATGGACTTCCCCCGTAACACTGCAGCCTAAACCAGATGGCAAGGTACGCTTCTGTATTGATTTCCGTAGGCTAAACGGTTTGACTCCAACTAACCCATATCCTCTTCCTCGGGTTGATGATAGTGTTGATAAAATTGGTAATGCTCGGTTTTTGTCTAAAGTTGATTTAGTAAAAGGTTACTGGCAAGTACCTTTGTCCGAGCGCGCTAAAGAGGTATGTGGTTTTGTGGTGGACGGGAGTACTTACCGGTGTAATGTTATGCCCTACGGACTTAAGAATGCACCAGCAACGTTTCAGAACCTGATGAATGAAATTGTCAAGGACATTCCAAATTGCACCGTATACTTGGACGATGTAATCATTTATGATGACGACTTTGAGAGCCATTGTGAGCACCTGGAGACCTTGTTCCGGAAACTTAGTGAAGCAAGTCTGGTAGTAAATTTGGCAAAGTGTGACTTCGTAAAAGCCACTGTGCAGTACCTTGGGTTTGTAGTGGGAAGGGGACAGGTGTGCCCTCCTCAGAACAAGGTACAGGCTATCAATAAATTTCCGCACCCAACCACCAAGAAGCAGATCATGAGATTCTTGGGTATGATAGGCTACTACAGACGCTTTATAAAAGGTTACTCCACGGTGTTGGCACCTCTCACAGATTTGTTATCTAAAGACAAAAAGTTTTTGTGGGCGCCTGAGTGTGAAAAGGCTTTTAATTTAGTGAAGCATTTGCTGTGTACTCACCCGATACTCAGGGCCCCAGACTTTAACAGGCCTTTTCAGCTGGCAACAGATGCTAGTGGTGTAGGGGCTGGTGCCGTCTTGCTACAGACAGACAATGAAGGTGTGGAACACCCAGTAAGTTTCTTTTCAAAGTTCAATGCTGCACAAAAGAACTATTCTACAATAGAAAAGGAATTACTGGCGATTGTGCTGTCACTCAGGCACTTCGAGGTGTATGTTCCAGCCTATGGCCCAGTCGTGGTTATCTACACTGATCATCACCCTTTGAGATTCCTAAATCAATTTCACAATCGCAATATGAGACTGACCCGGTGGTCATTGATGTTGCAGGAGTATAACCTGGACATCCGGCATATTGCGGGATGTGACAATGTGATTGCGGATTGTTTATCGAGGGTAGATGATCAGTCGTAGGCTATCACAGGTGTATGATCCCGAAGAGATTGACACACGGGTAGCCTCCTGCTTTGGTTTGAGTAGTATTTTGCGCTTGGTGCTTGTTGGCTCGCGGTTGTAGCCCAGCGTATTGGGTCGTAAAGCAGGATTGTTGAGCGTTTGGTATAGAAGAAAATAGGCTGCCCTTATAGTGCAGCCGGAAAAAAACATATTAAAATATAAAAATCATATAAAAACTCTTTCTTTTTGATATAGATAATTGTATAAGTTTGTCATAGCCTATAGTGTTTGAGTAGTCCACGAACTATCAAACGGCTGAGCTGCTGTAAGCTCGCTCTGGGAGCATGATATTATGTCTTTTACTATTGTTGGGAGGAGTTATGAAATGTGAATTTTTTTTTTATAAGATGTGTTTTAGTGATAAACTCAGCGTTGTTTTAGTGCCATGCGGTCGCTGGGTGTGAGGGGTTTGATGGGGTTCTGTATATCAGATTTTAGCTCAGGGTTGAGCAAGTAAAATCTTGGGGGAGGTGTGACGCATGTCGAGTATGAGCATGCTGTACAGAACGCCCAGTCAGGCCCCACTCTCGCTAGGATCGTCAGGGCAGGAACTTTGGCTGTAGTCTGTGTAGAGTTTCCTAACTTAGTTTATGTGAGCCGTTGTACTATAAGTATTATAAATATGTATTTTGTTTTCATCTGAGTCAACGAGTTCTATTTTATATCATTAGTTATAAGTATTGTGTGTGGGACTTATATGTAATGATGAGAGGAGAGAGAGAGAGATATTACGTAACGGGGACCAGTGAGTGCGCCACGCGGGCAGATAGGCCTAATTCCCTCCTCCCTCCTCCCTTCCTCCCTTTCAGCGCGTGGGAAGTTCTTTGTCGATCCCAGATTGAGAGAGAATATGACGTCATGATTGCCAGTGGGCGGTCCTTAAGTAGTTTGAGATATGCCGCTAGAGGGCCGAGTATAAAAAGAGAGGTTCTTGCCACCATTTCTTCAGAACTCATCAGGCAAAGCGACTTCTCATATCCCTTGCAACTATCCATATTCTTCCGACTGATGTGAACTTTCTCTACTCTCTGAACAGCCTATCTTCTTCTCTTCTCGTCCCTGTTTAACCTCCATGACCCCTTTGGTGCAGATTTAGTCAGCCAAAGTATTATCGCTTGAGTTCTCACGAGATAAGTGCCTGTTAGATAGCCTATTTTTGGAAGGGTTAACTAGAATAGGATTGATTGATGTTTGTTGCACTCGTATATGCATTTCCCTGTGTGCGATTATTCATGTTCCTGTTTTCTGCTGGTTTAGGCAATGCTAGACTGGGATAGGGTTTCTGAGTTGTGATTTCCTATGAGTACTAGGTTGCGGTTGAACCAGTACAATTGCAACGGAGACGTGGAACGCCTAGGTGGTCTTTCTGACTGTGTACCGTGGGAGTTTAGCACTGTGTTGCGAGTGAGGGCTTTTGCCTGTGCCACCCAACACTGTGCTATCTCATTTGCTTGACTTTGAGAGGATCGCCAGGAGAGAACCAGATACTAGTGATCTGGATCTCTCAAGAGAGCATCCCGTCAATTACCGTAATTTGGCCGCACAGTCTTAAGGACCTCGCTAGGCTACGAGCCGCTTGCTCAGCCATTGTCTCTTAACCTTAGATATCCCAGCTAGACTTTGCTCGACCAGCAGATACAGTATAGTATTGAAGCTTCTCCTTATGTATATTATTGTTTAAGCACTATTGATTTCATGTGTGGCACGCTTAGCTACTTCAGAGATTAGTGGCCCACGAGCACAATCTTAGTAGGCTATTGCCAGTGCATTGTCGGAGTACTTCTTCTTAATGTTTGCCATATCCTATTGCTTATTCTTATAATTCTTCTTATGTCAATTTAAAGCCTTTAATTACCAGTGAGTTATTCATTAAATTGCTGTTCAAAATCCGATACTTACTTCTTATGAGTATTCGAGAAGCATCTAACTTATCAGAAGATTCCTTGCTTGATGCTCGAGGCCTATTGTTTAACGTAACGTAATAGTGCCGATCCGAAGTAGAGGGTGGAGTACTTCTTAAGTTCTTAGTTCAAGGGTGGATTACTTCGGCTTCGGCCAACACTATTCTTTAGTGTTGTAGTACTTTCTTCTTTGTTTGATTGTTGACCAGACTAGATAACTCCCGTCTTGTTATTAGTCTGTTGTGTGAAACGCTAGTACCGAGTTCTTGTATACCCCGTTATAGCAGATAGAACTCTGGAGGGTAGTGGCGTTTTTTGTTCGGCTGGCAGTACTCTGGGGTTGGGATCGTGTGTTTCCGTTGTGGCAGCGAGCCATACTCGAGTCCTCTGTAAGAGCCCTAGTGTACCCGAGTGCCCGGTCGTAACACTGGGGTACCGCGCTACTTACATTGGTCCATTTAGATGCCTTACCGTTTATGACTACTCTTTGCTTTGTGACGCATGTCCAGTGTGAGCATGCTGTACAGAACGCCTAGTCATGCCCCACTCTCGCTAGGATCGTCAGGGCAGGAACTTTGGCTGTTGTTTATGTAGAGTTTCCTAACTTAGTTCATGTGAGCCGTTGTACTATAAGTATTATGAGTATGTATTTTGTTTTCATCTGAGTCAACGAGTTCTATTTTATATCATTAGTTATAAGTATTGTGTGTAAAACTTATTTGTAATGATGGGAAGAGAAACGGCCACAGTTGGGGGTCAGTGGGTGCGCCAGGCGGGAGGTGGGCCTAACTCACTCCCATTCCTCCCTCTTGTCTATCCCAGAGGAGAGAGAGAAATTACGTAATGGTTGTCAGTGGGCGGTCCTTAGTAGTTCACGTTGGGCTCACTAGAGGGCCGGGTATAAAAAGGGAAGTCTAGCCATTTTTTCATCAGAACTCATTAGGCAGAGCGACTTCTCATTTCCCTTGCTAACTATATATATTCTTCTGACTGATGTGAACTTTCTCTACTAACTTACATTCTTATCTCCTCTTTTCCTTGCCTGTTTAACTTCCATGGTCACGTTGGTGCAGAGCTAGTCAGCCAACGTATTATCGCTTGAGTTCTCACGAGATACTTGCCTATTAGATAGCCTATTTTGGAAGGGTTAACTTAGAATAGGATTGATTTATGTTTGTTGCACTTGTGTATGCATTTCCCTGTGTGTTATTATTATTATTCCTGTTTTCTGCTAGTCTAGGTAATGCTAGACTGGGGTAAGGCTTTTCTGTGTTACGAGTTGTTGTTTGATGCAGTGGTTAAGCGATAAACCTGCATACTCGTTTCGGTTCAGTGAAGCCTAGGTTGTCTTCGCGGCTGACTGTGTTGAGTTAATAATTTACAGTGCGTGAGGGCAAGAGCCTAACCACCCTGTATTTTATTAACAGTTTGTTTTTACTTTGTCAAGGAGCCGGGAGAAAACCAGATACAAGGGATCTGGATTTCTCAAAGTGCACTTGTTAGTTTTAACGTAATACTTTAAACAGTTGTGAGGACTTCGCTAGGCTACGAGCCGGTTTTGCTCAGTCACGGCTACCTTTTGCCCACAGTACCCCAGCTAGACTTTACTCGATTAGTAGATACAGAATAGTATTGAAGCTTTCCTTATGTATGATATTGTTTATGCACTATTGATTTCATGTGTTGCAAGCTTGGCTACTTTAGTGATTAGTGGCCCACGAGCACAATCCGAGTAGGCTATTGCCGTTGCATTTGCGGAGTACTTCTTTTTAATGTTTGCCATTTACTATTGCATATTCTTTTAATTATTCTTATGCCAATTTAAACCTTTAATAGTATTTAATTGCAAGTGTTTTGCTTATTGAATTACTGTTCAAAATCCGATACATACTTCTTACGAGCATCCGAGAAGCATCTAACTTTTTTCAGAAGATTCCTTGCTCGATGCTTAAGGACTATTAATTAACGTAACATAATAGTGCCGATCCGAAGTAGAGGGTGGAGGACTTCTTAAGTTCTTAGTCAAGGGTGGATTACTTCGGCTTCGGCCAACACTATTCTTTGGTGTTTTTGTTTCTTACTTCTTTGTTTGATTGTTGACCAGACTAGATAATTCCTGTCTCGTTATTAGTCTGTTGTTGAACACTAGTACCGAGTTCTTGTATACCCCGTTATAGCAGATTGAACTCTGGAGGGTATTGGTGTTTTTTGTTCGGCTGGCAGTACTCAGGGGTTGGGATCGTGTGTTTCCGTTGTGGCAGCGAGCCGTATTCGAGTCCTGATTGAGAGCCCTTGTGTACCCGAGTGCCAGTTCGTAACAAATGGCGACCTTGCTTAGGATTTTGTGAACAGTATAAATTTTTGCAGAGTTGTACAACATTTGTTTGTTTGTATTTTAGCGTGCATATTGAAGAATATTTGTTTTGTATGGCAATTAGTAAAGCATTTAAGAGACTCCAGTTAATTTAGTAATTAGTGCTTGCATAGGAAGTTTAACACTTTTGTCTCGAGAATTTTTTTGTGGACTTCAGTATGTCGTGCATTAGCACTGACGATGAGCGAGAGATGTCATTTGAAGGTGTGCCGTTAGTAACCAGTGAGGAGGATGCTAGAGTTTTTGTGAGTAAGCGGTACCACGTGACGGAGGAGAGGCTGACTGGGGTGGATGTTTGTGGCTTGCACCTGATAGCCAAGGTTTTGGGCATTTCCAATGTAGTAGGGATGTCCAAGGGGGAGCTGATTTCCTGGGTGTTGCATGGGTGACATGGGGTTTCGGAGGAGAGGGCGTTTGGGGGGGTTCCTCCCCAGATCCCCTCTCACTCGACTCCCACAGTGCCGTCCACTCAGTTACCGGAGGTGGGCACTCTCCCACAGAGGGATGAGAATTGGCAGATTGGAGTGCCCTCGGGTGGTGCACATGGTGGTTCCCCAGTTTTTGCCCCCCCTCCTTCAGTAGTGGCAGCTCCCTTTTCCTGCCTGTCTCCAGATATGGTATTTAGACTTGAGCTTGCTAAGATTGAGGCTAGGAAGCAGGAGATTGAGGCTAGGAAGCAGGAAAATGAGACTAGGAGGCATGAGATTGAGGTTAGGAGGCAAGAGGATGAGACCAGGAGGCAAGAGGATGAGACCAGGAGGCATGAGGCTGAGCTTAGGTACGACTCAGAGAAATATTGTGAGCACCTTGAGACCTTGTTCCGGAAACTTAGTGAAGCAGGTCTGGTAGTAAATTTGGCAAAGTGTGACTTCGTAAAAGCCACTGTGCAGTACCTTGGGTTTGTAGTGGGAAGGGGACAGGTGTGCCCTCCTCAGAACAAGGTACAGGCTATCAATAAATTTCCGCACCCAACAACCAAGAAGCAGATTATGAGATTCTTGGGTATGATAGACTACTACAGACGCTTCATAAAAGGTTACTCAACGGTGTTGGCACCTCTCACAGATTTGTTATCTAAAGACAAAAAGTTTTTGTGGGCACCTGAGTGTGAAAAGGCTTTCACTTTGGTGAAACATTTGCTATGTACTCACCCGATACTCAGGGCCCCAGACTTTAACAGGCCTTTTCAGCTGGCAACAGATGCTAGTGGTGTAGGGGCTGGTGCCGTCTTGCTACAGACAGACAATGAAGGTGTGGAACACCCAGTAAGTTTCTTTTCTAAGAAGTTCAATGCTGCACAAAAGAACTATTCTACAATAGAAAAGGAATTGCTGGCGATTGTGCTGTCGCTCAGGCACTTCGAGGTGTATGTTCCAGCCTATGGCCCAGTCGTGGTTATCTACACTGATCATCACCCTTTGAGATTCCTGAATCAATTTCACAATCGCAATATGAGACTGACCAGGTGGTCTTTGATGTTGCAGGAGTATAACCTGGACATCCGTCATATTGCTGGATGTGACAATGTGATCGCGGATTGTTTATCAAGGGTGGATAATCAGTCGTAGGCTATCACAGGTATGTGGGTTTGAGTGGAGGAAAATAGGCTGCCCTTATAGTGCAGCCGGGAAAAACATATTAAAATATAAAAATCATATAAAAACTCTTTCTTTTGATATAGGTAATCATATAAGTTTGTCATAGCCTATAGAGTTTGAGTAGTCCACGAACTATCAAACGGCTGAGCTGCTGTAAGCTCGCTCTGGGAGCATGATATTGTGTCTTTTTGCTATTGTTGGGTGGAGTTATAAAATGTGAATTTTTTTGTTTAATAATAAGATGTGTTTTGGTGATAAACTCAGCTTTGTTTTAGTGCCATGCAGTCGCTGGGTGTGAGGGGCTTGATGGGGTTCTGTGTTTGTCAGATTTTAGCTCAGGGTTGAGCAAGTAAAATCTTGGGGGAGGTGTGACGCATGTCCAGTGTGAGCATGCTGTACAGAATGCCTAGTCATGCCCCACTCTCGCTAGGATCGTCAGGGCAGAAACTTTGGCTGTAGTCTATGTAGAGTTTCCTAACTTTGTTCATGTGAGCCGTTGTACTATAAGTACTGTATTATGAATATGTATTTTGTTTTCATCTGAGTCAACGAGTTCTATTTTATATCATTAGTTATAAGTATTGTGTGTAAAACTTATTTGTAATGATGGGAAGAGAAACGGCCACAGTTGGGGGTCAGTGGGTGCGCCAGGCGGGAGGTGGGCCTAACTCACTCCCATTCCTCCCTCTTGTCTATCCCAGAGGAGAGAGAGAAATTACGTAATGGTTGTCAGTAGGCGGTCCTTAGTAGTTCACGTTGGGCTCACTAGAGGGCCGGGTATAAAAAGGGAAGTCTAGCCATTTTTTCATCAGAACTCATTAGGCAGAGCGACTTCTCATTTCCCTTGCTAACTATATATATTCTTCTGACTGATGTGAACTTTCTCTACTACCTTACATTCTTATCTCCTCTTTTCCCTGCCTGATTAACTTCCATGGTCCCGTTGGTGCAGAGCTAGTCAGCCAACGTATTATCGCTTGAGTTCTCACAAGATACTTGCCTATTAGATAGCCTATTTTGGAAGGGTTAACTTAGAATAGGATTGATTTATGTTTGTTGCACTTGTGTATGCATTTCCCTGTGTGTTATTATTATTATTCCTGTTTTCTGCTAGTCTAGGTAATGCTAGACTAGGGTAAGGCTTTTCTGTGTTACGAGTTGTTGTTTGATGCAGTGGTTAAGCGATAAACCTGCATACTCGTTTCGGTTCAGTGAAGCCTAGGTTGTCTTCGCGGCTGACTGTGTTGAGTTAATAATTTACAGTGCGTGAGGGCAAGAGCCTAACCACCCTGTATTTTATTAACAGTTTGTTTTTACTTTGTCAAGGAGCCGGGAGAAAACCAGATACAAGGGATCTGGATTTCTCAAAGTGCACTTGTTAGTTTTAACGTAATACTTTAAACAGTTGTGAGGACTTCGCTAGGCTACGAGCCGTTTTTGCTCGGTCACTGCTACCTTTTGCCCACAGTACCCCAGCTAGACTTTACTCGATTAGTAGATACAGAATAGTATTGAAGCTTTCCTTATGTATGATATTGTTTATGCACTATTGATTTCATGTGTTGCAAGCTTGGCTACTTTAGTGATTAGTGGCCCACGAGCACAATCCGAGTAGGCTATTGCCGTTGCATTTGCGGAGTACTTCTTTTTAATGTTTGCCATTTACTATTGCATATTCTTTTAATTATTCTTATGCCAATTTAAACCTTTAATAGTATTTAATTGCCAGTGTTTTGCATATTGAATTACTGTTCAAAATCCGATACGTACTTCTTACGAGCATCCGAGAAGCATCTAACTTTTTTCAGAAGATTCCTTGCTCGATGCTTAAGGACTATTAATTAACGTAACGTAATAGTGCCGATCCGAAGTAGAGGGTGGAGGACTTCTTAAGTTCTTAGTCAAGGGTGGATTACTTCGGCTTCGGCCAACACTATTCTTTTGTGTTGTTGTTTCTTACTTCTTTGTTTGATTGTTGACCAGACTAGATAATTCCTGTCTCGTTATTAGTCTGTTGTTGAACACTAGTACCGAGTTCTTGCATACCCCGTTATAGCAGATTGAACTCTGGAGGGTATTGGTGTTTTTTGTTCGGCTGGCAGTACTCAGGGGTTGGGATCGTGTGTTTCCGTTGTGGCAGCGAGCCATATTCGAGTCCTGATTGAGAGCCCTTGTGTACCCGAGTGCCAGTTCGTAACAAATGGCGACCTTGCTTAGGATTTTGTGAACAGTATAAATTTTTGCAGAGTTGTACAACATTTGTTTGTTTGTATTTTAGCGTGCATATTGAAGAATATTTTTTTTGTATGGCAATTAGTAAAGCATTTAAGAGACTCCAGTTAATTTAGTAATTAGTGCTTGCATAGGAAGTTTAACACTTTTGTCTCGAGAATTTTTTTGTGGACTTCAGTATGTCGTGCATTAGCACTGACGATGAGCGAGAGATGTCATTTGAAGGTGTGCCGTTAGTAACCAGTGAGGAGGATGCTAGAGTTTTTGTGAGTAAGCGGTACCACGTGACGGAGGAGAGGCTGACTGGGGTGGATGTATGTGGCTTGCACCTGATAGCCAAGGTTTTGGGCATTTCCAATTTAGTAGGGATGTCCAAGGGGGAGCTGATTTCCTGGGTGTTGTGTGGGCGACATGTGGTTTCGGAGGAGAGGGCGTTTGGGGGGGTTCCTCCCCAGATCCCCTCTCACTCGACTCCCACAGTGCCGTCCACTCAGTTACCGGAGGTTAGCACTCTCCCACAGAGGGATGAGAATTGGCAGATTGGAGTGCCCTCGGGTGGTGCACATGCTGGTTCCCCAGTTTTTGCCCCCCTCCTTCAGTAGTGGCAGCTCCCTCTTCCTGCCTGTCTCCAGATATGGTATTTAGACTTGAGCTTGCTAAGATTGAGGCTAGGAAGCAGGAGATTGAGGCTAGGAAGCAGGAGAATGAGACTAGGAGGCATGAGATTGAGGTTAGGAGGCAAGAGGATGAGACCAGGAGGCAAGAGGATGAGACCAGGAGGCATGAGGCTGAGCTTAGGTACGACTCAGAGAAATATTGTGAGCACCTTGAGACCTTGTTCCGGAAACTTAGTGAAGCAGGTCTGGTAGTAAATTTGGCAAAGTGTGACTTCGTAAAAGTCACTGTGCAATACCTTGGGTTTGTAGTGGGAAGGGGACAGGTGTGCCCTCCTCAGAACAAGGTACAGGCTATCAATAAATTTCCGCACCCAACAACCAAGAAGCAGATTATGAGATTCTTGGGTATGATAGGCTACTACAGACGCTTCATAAAAGGTTACTCAACGGTGTTGGCACCTCTCACAGATTTGTTATCTAAAGACAAAAAGTTTTTGTGGGCACCTGAGTGTGAAAAGGCTTTCACTTTGGTGAAACATTTGCTATGTACTCACCCGATACTCAGGGCCCCAGACTTTAACAGGCCTTTTCAGCTGGCAACAGATGCTAGTGGTGTAGGGGCTGGTGTCGTCTTGCTACAGACAGACAATGAAGGTGTGGAACACCCAGTAAGTTTCTTTTCTAAGAAGTTCAATGCTGCACAAAAGAACTATTCTACAATAGAAAAGGAATTACTGGCGATTGTGCTGTCGCTCAGGCACTTCGAGGTGTATGTTCCAGCCTATGGCCCAGTCGTGGTTATCTACACTGATCATCACCCTTTGAGATTCCTGAATCAATTTCACAATCGCAATATGAGACTGACCAGGTGGTCTTTGATGTTGCAGGAGTATAACCTGGACATCCGTCATATTGCTGGATGTGACAATGTGATCGCGGATTGTTTATCAAGGGTGGATGATCAGTCGTAGGCTATCACAGGTATGTGGGTTTGAGTGGAGGAAAATAGGCTGCCCTTATAGTGCAGCCGGGAAAAACATATTAAAATATAAAAATCATATAAAAACTCTTTCTTTTGATATAGGTAATCGTATAAGTTTGTCATAGCCTATAGAGTTTGAGTAGTCCACGAACTATCAAACGGCTGAGCTGCTGTAAGCTCGCTCTGGGAGCATGATATTGTGTCTTTTTGCTATTGTTGGGAGGAGTTATAAAATGTGATTTTTTTTTTTTAATAATAAGATGTGTTTTGGTGATAAACTCAGCTTTGTTTTAGTGCCATGCGGTCGCTGGGTGTGAGGGGCTTGATGGGGTTCTGTGTTTGTCAGATTTTAGCTCAGGGTTGAGCAAGTAAAATCTTAGGGGAGGTGTGACGCATGTCCAGTGTGAGCATGCTGTACAGAACGCCTAGTCATGCCCCACTCTCGCTAGGATCGTCAGGGCAGGAACTTTGGCTGTAGTCTATGTAGAGTTTCCTAACTTAGTTCATGTGAGCTGTTGTACTATAAGTATTATGAATATGTATTTTGTTTTCATCTGAGTCAACGAGTTCTATTTTATATCATTAGTTATAAGTATTGTGTGTAAAACTTATTTGTAATGATGGGAAGAGAAACGGCCACAGTTGGGGGTCAGTGGGTGCGCCAGGCGGGAGGTGGGCCTAACTCACTCCCATTCCTCCCTCTTGTCTATCCCAGAGGAGAGAGAGAAATTACGTAATGGTTGTCAGTGGGCGGTTCTTAGTAGTTCACGTTGGGCTCACTAGAGGGCCGGGTATGAAAAGGGAAGTCTAGCCCTTTTTTCATCAGAACTCATTAGGCAAAGCGACTTCTCATTTCCCTTGCTAACTATATATATTCTTCTGACTGATGTGAACTTTCTCTACTACCTTACATTCTTATCTCCTCTTTTCCCTGCCTGTTTAACTTCCATGGTCCCGTTGGTGCAGAGCTAGTCAGCCAACGTATTATCGCTTGAGTTCTCACGAGATACTTGCCTATTAGATAGCCTATTTTGGAAGGGTTAACTTAGAATAGGATTGATTTATGTTTGTTGCACTTGTGTATGCATTTCCCTGTGTGTTATTATTATTATTCCTGTTTTCTGCTAGTCTAGGTAATGCTAGACTGGGGTAAGGCTTTTCTGTGTTTCGAGTTGTTGTTTGATGCAGTGGTTAAGCGATAAACCTGCATACTCGTTTCGGTTCAGTGAAGCCTAGGTTGTCTTCGCGGCTGACTGTGTTGAGTTAATAATTTACAGTGTGTGAGGGCAAGAGCCTAACCACCCTGTATTTTATTAACAGTTTGTTTTTACTTTGTCAAGGAGCCGGGAGAAAACCAGATACAAGGGATCTGGATTTCTCAAAGTGCACTTGTTAGTTTTAACGTAATACTTTAAACAGTTGTGAGGACTTCGCTAGGCTACGAGCCGTTTTTGCTCAGTCACTGCTACCTTTTGCCCACAGTACCCCAGCTAGACTTTACTCGATTAGTAGATACAGAATAGTATTGAAGCTTTCCTTATGTATGATATTGTTTATGCACTATTGATTTCATGTGTTGCAAGCTTGGCTACTTTAGTGATTAGTGGCCCACGAGCACAATCCGAGTAGGCTATTGCCGTTGCATTTGCGGAGTACTTCTTTTTAATGTTTGCCATTTACTATTGCATATTCTTTTAATTATTCTTTATGCCAATTTAAACCTTTAATAGTATTTAATTGCCAGTGTTTTGCTTATTGAATTACTGTTCAAAATCCGATACGTACTTCTTACGAGCATCCGAGAAGCATCTAACTTTTATCAGAAGATTCCTTGCTCGATGCTTAAGGACTATTAATTAACGTAACGTAGTAGTGCCGATCCGAAGTAGAGGGTGGAGGACTTCTTAAGTTCTTAGTCAAGGGTGGATTACTTCGGCTTCGGCCAACACTATTCTTTGGTGTTGTTGTTTCTTACTTCTTTGTTTGATTGTTGACCAGACTAGATAATTCCTGTCTCGTTATTAGTCTGTTGTTGAACACTAGTACCGAGTTCTTGTATACCCCGTTATAGCAGATTGAACTCTGGAGGGTATTGGTGTTTTTTGTTCGGCTGGCAGTACTCAGGGGTTGGGATCGTGTGTTTCCGTTGTGGCAGCGAGCCGTATTCGAGTCCTGATTGAGAGCCCTTGTGTACCCGAGTGCCAGTTCGTAACAGCTTTCTGTCGCTGAGCCAATTTTCTATCCATTTCAACACACCGTCTTGTATTCCATGCGCTTTTAGTTTTAGCAGTAAACGTTTGTGGGGAACTTTGTCAAAGGCCTTTTGAAAATCAAGGTATATAATATCTACAGCTTTACTCTCATCGTAGAGGTTGAGGATATCGTGGAAGAAGTCTAAGAGGTTTGTTAAACAGGAACGTTTTTTACGAAAGCCGTGTTGAGTATCTTTAAGTATGTTATTTTCCTCTAAGTGATTTACGAGTCTGGCTCTTATGAGCGTTTCTAGCATTTTACATACAACTGAGGTTAAGCTAATTGGACGATAGTTACTGGGTAGGGATTTGCTGCCTTTTTTTAATATCGGTGTTACGTTGGCTATCTTCCACTGATCAGGCATAGTTCCAGACTGCAAGGATTTATTGAATAGTAATGTCAGTGGTTTGGAGAGCTCATCCTTAGCTTCCTTTAGAACTCTAGGCGAGATTGTATCAGGTCCAGGCGTTTTATTTACCTTGAGTTTATCTAAACAATTCAACACTTCTCTCTCTGTAACGGTGATATTGCTTAGAATATCTGAATTATCAATCTGAATCGGTGATGGTGTTGGGATATCACTGAGGTCTTCTGTTGTACAAACTGATGCAAAGAAGGTATTGAGGGCATTACTCATTTGTACTTCGTCTTTGGTGTATTCTCCATTTTCATCGACTAACGGTCCAACAGTTGAAGTAATTACTTTTTTCTTTCTGATATAACTATAGAATTCTTTCGGGTTTGTTTTACTTTGATTCGCAATATGTAACTCTAGGGTCTTTTTACTTTGCTTAATTAACTTTTTGGCTTTGCGTCGTTGCTCTACAAATTTCACCCATTCTTCGTCATTTTGTGAGGATTTTAATCTATCATTAGCAAATTTTTTAGCAAGCAGGCAGTTTGAAATATCTTTATTCCACCATTTGGGCTTATTATTATGGCCTGGACGCCGTATTTTCGATGGTATGCAGTCTTGCACTGCTTTTAGGTAAGTGGTTTTGAATAACTTCCAAGATGTATTTATGTCGTTATTGTTTATTAAAAAGCTCCAGTCAGTTTCTTTAAACATAGCTCTAAGTTTATGAAAGTTTGCTTTCTTGAAATTAGGGACTTTTTCGATGCTACTATTTGGTTCGTTACTAGTAAACTTTAAAGTGAAAGTTATCGTACGATGGTCGCTGTTACCGAATTCATCACCAACATTCAAATTCTCTATTAATTCTTCTTTTGTTGCAAGTACAATGTCAAGAACGTTATTACCACGGGTCGGTGTTCGAACAAATTGATAAAGCGAACTCTCTTGCAAGTTCGTATACAAGTCATGTCCGGAGTGTGAAGTAAGAGTATCGCCCCACTTGGTCACAGGTAAATTAAAGTCGCCAAAAAATACGGTATCTTGTGAGTTACTTACATCTGCAATTTGTTCATAAATGTCTCGGTCAGTTTGCACTGATTGAGCTGGAGGTCTGTATATTAATGCAAGTATTATTGGTGTACTTTTATTATTCTTTATTAACACAAAAGATGTGTCGACGTTCACAACTTGAGGTTTTGACAAGAGGGTCGGGTTAAGACTTTCTTTGATATAAAATAAAACGCCACCTCCATTTTTATTTATTCGGCTTTTCTCAAACATTACATAACCGGGAAGTGAATACTCTGCTAAAAAGTCTCTATCTACTGTATTGAGCCAAGATTCTGTTATACCAATCACATCATAATTTTCAGTAAACACTAGTTCCTCTAAATCTGAAAATTTATTGCGTATGCTACGAGCATTTGCATAGAAAACCTTTAAATTTGCAGTTTTAGAACTCACAGAACGTTCTTTAATCAAATTTTTGGTTCTGGTCGGATCTACATTTACATTCATGGCTGACATCGGTCCTCGGTCGTTATCCCTGGCGGTTTTGAATTTGGGTCGTGTTGGTGGAGCTTCATCCAAATTCGCGGTTCTTGACAGATTAGCATTTAATTCCTTCGCAGGTTGCCGCCCTCGCTGTCTTCGGTCCTCCTTCCTGGTTGTCCTGTGCTGAGTCGATTTCTTCTCCGAAAATCCTTCACCGCATCGTTGAGGAGGGTGGAGAGGGAGGAATAGCACCGGAATCATCCAAGGTGGAGTTTCTAGCAAAAGTTTGAGTGAAGAGTTTAGCTTTGTCAGAGGAAGAATTGATGGTTGTGCCATCAGAATGGAAAAGGGGAGGGAAAGACGATGAAGAGAAATTGTTGGAGAGGTTTTTGGCTAGATGCCAGAAAGCTTGGGAAGAGCTAGAGTTGGATAGTTCAGTGCATTTATTATTGATGAAAGGGTGTTTGGCAAGTCGAAGAACAGATTTGGCTTGATTCCGGGCAGAAACATAGGAAGAATGAGAGTCTTGAGTTTTAAGGCGTCGGTACCATTTGAATGCTTCCTCCTTATTGCGGACAGCAGTAGAACAGGCGTGAGTAAACCAAGGTTTGTTAGCATTAGTCTGAGAGAAAGAGAATGGAATGCATGCTTCCATGCCCGATAGGATTACCTCGGTAATGTGTTCAGCACTCTCCGAGGGTCCCCGGCCACGGAAGCAGAAATCATTCCATGGTAAATCAAAGAAGTACTGCTGGAGAGCCACCCAGTCGGCAGCGCCAAAGTGCCACAAGTGCCGCCGGCTAGGAGGATCGGGTGGCCTTATTGGAGAGATAGGACAGTTGACAGAGATAAGTTTATGGTCGGAGGAGCCCAAAAGAGAGAAAAGATCGACAGTATAAGAAGAAGGGTTAGAAGTTAGGAACAAGTCAAGAATGTTGGGCCGATCTCTGATGCGATCCGGGATACATGTGGGTTGCTGAACTAACTGCTCTAGGTCATTTATGATAGACAAGATGAAGGCTTGTTCACCAGGTGGGTCAGTAGTGTGAGAGGAGAGCCATTGGTGATGGTGAACGTTGAAATCTCCTAAGATGTAGATTTCTGAGAAAGGAGAAATGGATAGAATGTGTTCCACTGTAGAGTTTAGATAGTCAAAGAATTTGGAAAAGTTGGTAGAGTTAGGGGAAAGATAGACAGCACAGAAATATTTAGTAAGAGACTGACAGGTTTGGCTACTTTCGCTTTCACTCTTCCACTGTCACCCAATTTTGGCTACGATTATCGTATTGCGAGTTTCAATGTAACTTATATTAAGTGATATTATTTAGGCAGCTTGCAAATATTTAACCCTCAGCCGACGGTAACCGTCATATGACGGGAGAGAGAATATTGGCCACCCCTGCGGTGCCCATCATATGACTCTTGCCTTTTTAGGGTCATTATGAGCGATGAGAGGGAGAGCAAACATTGCTAGGACAACAGGCAGGCGTGCTCCGCTCCCGGCAGCGGTGGGGCCCGCATTGAGATTTATTGTATCGATCCTCAACCTCTGTATCTCTCAAAATAAGGATAAATCCGGGGAAAATACCTCATCTTAGGATACTATCACTTCCAGTTGCACGATCGTTGAACTAGAACCCGTTGTCGTATAAAGATGATTCAGATGTCATTGGAAAGCATGGTTTTCGTTCTTTCACAGATATATAATTGTATTATGCCCTGGCTCTTGCTTATGCATATAAAAGAGCATGGAATGATGCTAATTTTCATTAAATATGCCTGCCAGGCGCTACCATGATACACCCCACCCCCCCGAGGTTGGGAGTTAAGGGTGTGGTAGTCCTCGAAACACTGTGGCCAGCACAGCGTCACATCACAGTCTGGGGAGGTGGAAGTGGAGGTGCGATACACCATGCCTCGTGGCCGCGACGCAGAGAAGCGACAAGCAACAGGAACAATGGGTGTCTCCTCTTGCATTTCCTCTATCTCCTCCAGTGTTGGCTGGTAATCCTCCTCAGACTCTTCATCAGACGATTCGGTATCACTATCCTTGTATTAAATTACCAATATTGCTTCCTCAAAACTGACTTCACAGTCTGAGCCACTGTGTCGAGAGCTTTGGCAGTCAGAAATGGTGTGTCATTCACAAGGGAAATTGTGTTCTGACGCACCCGCCTGGCCGTATTTGGGGAGTTGCCAACAACTGTTTTTGTTGCACGGTATCCTAAAGTAGTTCCCATACGAATATCAACCCTCTACAAGCCCTATTACAGAGGTAAATCAGGGCGAGAATAGTCGTCAATACCTTATCGATGCTGGGGCTGGAGGGGTTAATTCTTGAGACAATCAACATTGACTTGGGGAAAACACTGACTCGGGGAATGTGTCTACAGGAAATGTTTTACATAATAGGCTATTTGAAATCCTCTGCTATAATGTGCACCACTTATTAGTGTAGATGATAGTACAATAGACATCAGAAGACTATATATATGCAGAGAAATAGGAAAAAAGGACCATATAGAGATGCATGAGTAATTCGATGCTAAATTAGTACACTAGTATTTTTTCAGACTATCAGAGATATGTAATGTATTTTTCAATACAATATTCAATTTGGTAGTTTTAAGTCAAGCCGAACAGACACTGAAACGGCCACAACCAGATCTTATATAATCTCCTAACCGAACCGTAGTTATACATACTTACCTAAACCTAAACTAGCGTAACTCAACCAAGCCTAGCCTAACCTGACCTAACCTCTGTTTTTTTAGGATTGTGGCTGTTCAGAAGAGTGGCTGCATTGAAGCCCATCTCTCTCTCTCTCTCTCACATAAGCTTATGAGATTATACATAAACAATGTAACATATTTTCAGTAAATATCACATCTCTCACCACCACAATAAAGCACTAATCATTTGGGAACTGGAACCATCGGTTAAACCATCGGCTGCTGGAAGGCTCTTAAGAGGTTTTACTGGGCGACTACTAGAAGACTCTTAAGGGGACCGACTGGTTAATTTAGGCTTAAAAAACTCGAAATCCTGAAAATACCAATAGGTGTTTACTCAGCAAGAGTCAACATCCCTTCATAAGCCAGTGAAATGTTATTAGTGAAAACCCATTGAAAATAGTGTGTTTTTATGTTTTCCAAACTTTTCCTGTAATTCTAAAAACGTTATATAGCGAACTTTGAAATTAACATGCTCAGTAACTACTGGTCATACGAGGAGCTTACCTATATAAATCGAAAGAGCGTAAGCTACTCTACAACCTCCCATTCGCTTTATCTTCTACATTGCCATGTTCCTGCATAAAATATTGTAAATCTAAAAAAACAAAAGTACAAATTTTCACCTAATTACCTTAGACTTTCACATGTTTTTTCTCAGAACCTATATTGTCGCACTTTCGGATGTTACTCTAAAATTTGTATTGAGCTTATACGAATGGTGTATATACCATTGGAAAGGTAATTAAAAACACTACAAGTCGTATAAAGCCAATTTACTCTAGCCAACTTTGTTTGGTTGCAGCATGTTGTCACAGTCGTAAAATTCTACAAAATAATTTCACCTTAATTCATAATCACCTAAATCCAAAAATACACAAAATATATAAAATTTTCTTTATAGCAACTACAGACACACCTATTGTGAGTTGTTTGATCATATACAGCACGTGATATAGGGATTTCTGTAGGAGTGGAAGGGGTCGTAGTAGTGCTATAGTTTGCAACCTTTTTTAACCTAAATTGTAAGAAAAAGCAAAAAAAAAAAAAAAAAAAAAAATTTGACCTAGTTTTATGGTCACATACACCTGTGCCAAATTGCATTTACATAGGAAGTAAGGCCTGGAAGTTAGTAAATAACCGGTCGGTCCCCTTAACCCTTGTCTATCGGGGCCCGACTTAGTCCGTATCGAAAAATGTGGACTATGTGGCGGGGCCCGACTTAAATCCGAGTGCAATTTTGGCGCAATATTGGCTCTGAGAGAGAGACGAGCGACGGGAGGAGCATGGGTTACCACATGACCGCTCGCCATGGCCGCCGTGGACCAACTAAGATGTACTCCACTTACATCCACCCTCACTCCCTCGCTACATACGTAATTATAAAGAAATTATCGTATTTTAGCGATTTTCCCCTTCGGTTGCACGATCGTTGCAAGACAACCAGTGATCGTAGAAGGATGGTTCGGGTGTCATTGGAAAGTTCAATTTACGCCCTTTCAGAGATACATACTTGTATTACACTCTGGGTCTTGTTTATGCATGAAAAAGAGCACGGAAACAACCCCATTTATGGTAAAAAAAAAACGCTGGGCGGCACAGTGAAATATACTCCACCACTCGCTCTTTGAGCGTTAAGATTCTAGGCCTTTGTCTCTCAGTGCCAATCGAGACACGAGAGAGGGAGGGTGTTAGTCTGTCTCTGTGCAAGGCCAGGTTACGACCGCGGGGCTAAAATATACAATTTTCACCAGCCAATTGCTGTTACATCTTGTTTTATTGCCTTCCCATGTTCATATGTTCATGTTAAAAGTAAAATAGGCGCATGTGGATAAGTATTAAATATATAGGCCTATATGGTAAATTAACAATTTTAGTGAGGAATGAATCAGAATACCTCAGCACAGGGGTGTGGGGTATACTACAAGGGCTTATCACTTGCCGGGTTAAATATAATTATCTGCATTGCAATTTACGATCATCAAATTACTTATTATTTTTCTCACAAATTAAGAGTTTCTCTTATGCATATTCTCCCTCAACATTTCTGAAAATACCGAAGCTTTAATACATAGATTTGTAGCAATATACAATATTCAGTAGTCTACTCCCCATAAAAAAGCTGCAATTAAATTTAATAAAGCGACATGTTGAAATATATTTATTATTAAAGGGAATATCAAGAAAAGCTTCATCAATTGTCTCCTTGAATAGTTATTAAGCACTTTTGTTCAATGTTGGTAGATTGCTGCACCAAAAATGTCTATATTATCATTGTTTTGTAAAATATCTCACACATGGACTGCTATAATTACAAATAATGTTTGGCTTACACAAACGAATATATGTTGCTTCCCTTGTATTGTTTGATGTAATCTTTATAGTAAATATTGTTAAAACAAATAAATTGTGTCACCTTTGAGCATGTTTCCCTGTGGTACAAACACTACTGTTAACGCCCAGGACTTATCATGTTCAAATTTAATTAATATCCAAACTCACACTGGCACGGAACACTCTTCCGCTGAGTACCTTTCTATCAACCTTCAAGTTAAATCTACATTAACATGAATCCAATTGCTACAAGTTCTCATGAACGTCGGATGCCATTAGATTCATGAATGTTGTTTTGTTCTGTAGTATTTTACAACTTTCGTCTTTTTCAGTGTTTGTTGCAAGAATGTATTTCTAGCTCTCCCGACCAAAGCTTAGATCAAGCAATTTTCAGTGTGTCTATACGTCGTGCTTTAGCTGCAAGGTTTTTGTTTGTGACTGTACATTATATACCCCCGCCAACTGGTACACCACTTCAGTTCTACTCTTTAACGCCTGACATGAGGTAATACACTCCAGGATCTACTTAGCCCTTTCGTCTATCCAATTTCGGCTATTGGATTAACTACATGTACCCAAATGCGAGTGTGCACAAACATACAAACACACACACACACACACACTTGCAGAAAAACACACACACACATTTTTATTTTTATTTTTGTCTATGTGTATGGAAAAGACAACAGACAGCTGCCTGTAACGAATGTCTATGTGTATGGAAAAGACAACAGACAGCTTACCTGTAACGAATGTCTATGTGTATGGAAAAGACAAAAGACAGCTGCCTGTAACGAATGTCTATGTGTATGGAAAAGACAAAAGACAGCTGCCTGTAACGAATGTCTATGTGTATGGAAAAGACAAAAGACAGCTGCCTGTAACGAATGTCTATGTGTATGGAAAAAACAAAAGACAGCTGCCTGTAACGAATGTCTATGTGTATGGAAAAGACAAAAGACAGCTGTCTGTAACGAATGTCTAATTGTCTATGTGTATGGAAAAGACAAAAGACAGCTGCCTGTAACGAATGTCTATGTGTATGGAAAAGACAAAAGACAGCTGCCTGTAACGAATGTCTATGTGTATGGAAAAGACAAAAGACAGCTGCCTGTAACGAATGTCTATGTGTATGGAAAAGACAAAAGACAGCTGCCTGTAACGAATGTCTATGTGTATGAAAAAGACAAAAGACAGCTGCCTGTAACGAATGTCTATGTGTATGGAAAAGACAAAAGACAGCTGCCAGTAACGAATGTCTATGTGTATGGAAAAGACAAAAGACAGCTGCCTGTAACGAATGTCTATGTGTATGGAAAAGACAAAAGACAGCTGCCTGTAACGAATGTCTATGTGTATGGAAAAGACAAAAGACAGCTGCCTGTAACGAATGTCTATGTGTATGGAAAAGACAAAAGACAGCTGCCTGTAACGAATGTCTATGTGTATGGAAAAGACAAAAGACAGCTGCCTGTAACGAATGTCTATGTGTATGGAAAAGACAAAAGACAGCTGCCTGTAACGAATGTCTATGTGTATGGAAAAGACAACAGACAGCTTGCCTGTAACGAATGTCTATGTGTATGGAAAAGACAACAGACAGCTTACCTGTAACGAATGTCTATGTGTATGGAAAAGACAAAAGACAGCTTACCTGTAATGAATGTCTATGTGTATGGAAAAGACAAAAGACAGCTGCCTGTAACGAATGTCTATGTGTATGGAAAAGACAAAAGACAGCTTACCTGTAATGAATGTCTATGTGTATGGAAAAGACAAAAGACAGCTGCCTGTAACGAATGTCTATGTGTATGGAAAAGACAAAAGACAGCTGCCTGTAACGAATGTCTATGTGTATGGAAAATTCAAAAGACAGCTTACCTGTAACGAATGTCTATGTGTATGGAAAAGACAAAAGACAGCTGCCTGTAACGAATGTCTATGTGTATGGAAAAGACAAAAGACAGCTGCCTGTAACGAATGTCTATGTGTATGGAAAAGACAAAAGACAGCTTGCCTGTAACGAATATCTATGTGTATGGAAAAGACAACAGACAGCTTACCTGTAACGAATGTCTATGTGTATGGAAAAGACAAAAGACAGTTACCTGTAATGAATGTCTATGTGTATGGAAAAGACAAAAGACAGCTGCCTGTAACGAATGTCTATGTGTATGGAAAAGACAAACGACAGCTTACCTGTAATGAATGTCTATGTGTATGGAAAAGACAAAAGACAGCTGCCTGTAACGAATGTCTATGTGTATGGAAAAGACAAAAGACAGCTGCCTGTAACGAATGTCTATGTGTATGGAAAATTCAAAAGACAGCTTACCTGTAACGAATGTCTATGTGTATGGAAAAGACAAAAGACAGCTGCCTGTAACGAATATCTCCCCTAAAATTAAAAGTGAGAGAGCCTAATTCAAGGGATGATGGAGTCAAAATGCCTGGACACGCGAAGTTTAAAGCAGTCCAAGGCATAGGATGAAGGAAAGACTGATTGAGGAAGATAGTTCCAGAATGCACTTGTTGATTAGAAGATAGACTGAGAAAATTTGCCAATTCTTGGGTTGGAGAGCTTGACAGAATAGGATTGGGACTGTGTTGAAAGGCGGGTGTCTCGCACTCGCCACAGTCTATACCATTGCTAGGCGTGCCATTCCATGGGTTTATTACTCGGTTAAAAAAATATATGTTTTGCTTCATGGGAGGGAAAGGGCTTACGGATAATTTTACAACCATTGCCTCTGGTGTAATTTGATTAATTGAAATGTATTTGTTTACATCCATGTTGCCAATACCTTTTGATTATCTTAAATACTTGAATGATATTCACTCGTAGTCTGTGCTTAGTCAGACTGAAAAGGTTCCTAAGCTTATCATATCATCTAAACTGCAAGACAATAAATCAATGTATGGACGGTTGTTTCAACTCACTTGACTATAACGTTATTGTTAGATATAACCAATTAATCTAAAGTTAACCCAAACCAAATGGGATTAGCGTAAACATATTGGAATGATAAAGGTCAGACCACCTCAATGTAACCAATTAACGTGTATGGTCTATTTATCTATGTAATACTGTGTAACACCAACTTTTACCCACTATCAACTATATATTAATACTAACCTATAACCTTCATTAGCCTAATTAATCGGTGTATATAAAGTATATCAACAACATTTGTCTCGATCAATATTAATACCCTATAATATATTCACTTCATTAACCATCTATACCCTGTTAATTATAGATAGGTTAGAACTCACGATCTCAACCTCTCATAACTCAAAAAGTACTTAAATAATTAAGTTGTTATTCCTACCATTTGGAGATAGTCCTTCCTAAGTTACAAGAGGTTAGAGTTAAGATGTTTGGCATAATAGGAGTGAATAGACTATAGAGTAGGCAAGGAGAGGAAGCATACTCAATTACTCACCCTACTAATTAACCATAATCAAGTACTGTTCTCAGCATCACAAAGTTACACCATTACAAACCTTTGAATCTGTAACGTCAAGTTCTGAAGCATCTGGGTTATAATAATGTATTGCATTGTCTTCCTGCGTTGGATACTGATTTAAATAGGTCAGATCAGGGAAGGTATTGAGGAATAAGCCTTTACAACGGCACCTCGTAGCTACTTTCTACTTTTCCTATTTTTTTCTGAAGAGTGTAGAGTGTTGGAGAGAGAGGAAGCTGTTGGAGTGGCTAGGTGCGTCGCGATATATGCTCTTGACTTAACTTCGTTTACAACACCATAACACACATGGAGAAAGGGAAAAATACGTGAGGGGCCGGAGCGAACGGAAAGGAACAGGAAATGGAGCAGAAAACATCAAATTTGGCAGATCGGAAATAGAGAACGCCAGACTACCGCATTTGGAGGTACGGTGTGATATGTGTGTGTGGCTGTGGTTGTGGTGATGTTGGTGTGTATGTGTGAGTGAGTCGGTGTGGGTGTGTTTATTGGTGTGGGTGTAGGTGCGTGAGTCGATGTGTGTGTATGTGATTGTGAGTCGGTGTGTGCGTGTGTGTTGGTGACGATGATGTTTGTGTATGTGTTGGTGTCGGTGTAAGCGTGTGTTTATATACGCAGCAAGGAAAGGTGTGTGTGTGTGTGTATATAAAGAAGAAAAATATCAATACAAAAGTGCGTCAAAGACTACGTAGCAGTAAAGGAAAGACAGAACATTACGATAACATACACAATAACTTTGTCTCACGTGAAGATAATGCATTTGATACTTTATCTCGGGGAAGGTAATATGGTCTTTATCACACATGCCATCAACTATTATATAGCAGACACTGCATGACTACTCCATTTAATGAGTTTAATCAACACTCATAATGTGGTGTTATATTGGAAACAAAAATACTATAATGGTATGTCGTTGGTAACATTTTGAACCTAAGTACAAGACTTTTATTTAGGCACCAGCTCTACCTCCGGATATAGGATAACAGCCTGTAGGTTCAACAGCTCAACACGGTGAATTCAGAAGGTCTATTCCAGATGGCGAATGATACATGAAGACTGTTTGAGTGTTGCAACCGGCTCGTTCGTGGTCTTATCTTTGTAGACTTATGACGCCTGGGCGTATTCTAGTGGCCCATTGCAGCGCTAACCTCTCAAAGCTAAGATCACAATTTTGGATGCGTCTCTCACTAATACGCCACCTATTGAGCTGCTTACTCATATTTTGAATATGCCATTGTGGTCCACAACCTAATTGTCATACGACCAATTTGACCCATGGTTGATACTGGTAGAGCCGAGTGATCAAGCTAGACTGTTTGGAATTGTCATTATATTATATGGTTGTTTTGCTACAGGGCAATATTGGATTGTGACCGATATAGTCAATATTAGTCTTATTAATCTGATTGATATTGGTGAAGTAAACGACTTGGTCCCCGTCTATATTGTTGGCAGGTGGTGTAGATCCATGACCGATAAGTGCGCCCTTTTGGACTCTGGTCATTTTGGTCCATTAGAAGTTTGGTCTGCAGCATTGATTCGTGGCTGATTTGGACCATGGCTGGTTTGCTCTGCAGCTGTTTTAGTCCATGGCTGGTTTAGTCTGTGGCTGTTTTGGACCATGGCTGGTTTAGTCTTTGGCTGTTTTGGTCCATGGCTGGTTTGATCTGCAGCTGTTTTGGACCATGGCTGGCTTAGTATGTGGCTGTTTTGGTCCATGGCTGGTTTAGTCTTCAGCTGTTTTGGACTATGGCTGGTTTAGTCTGTGGCTGTTTTGGTCCATTGCTGGTTTGGTCTGTGACTGTTTTGGTCCATGGCTGGTTTGGTCTGTGGCTGTTTTGGTCCATGGTTGGTTTGGTCTGCAGCTGTTTTGGACCATGGCTGATTTAGTCTGTGGCTGTTTTGGACCATGGCTGGTTTGATCTGTGGCTGTTTTGGACCATGGCTGGTTTAGTCTTTGGCTGTTTTGGTCCATGGCTGGTTTGATCTGCAGCTGTTTTGGACCATGACTGGCTTAGTCTGTGGCTGTTTTGGTCCATGGCTGGTTTAGTCTGCAGCTGTTTTGGACCATGGCTGGTTTAGTCTGTGGCTGTTTTGGTCCATTGCTGGTTTGGTCTGTGACTGTTTTGGTCCATGGCTGGTTTGGTCTGTGGCTGTTTTGGTCCATGGTTGGTTTGGTCTGCAGCTGTTTTGGACCATGGCTGATTTAGTCTGTGGCTGTTTTGGACCATGGCTGGTTTGATCTGTGGCTGTTTTGGACCATGGCTGGTTTGGTCTGTGGCTGTTTTGGTCCATGGCTGGTTTTGTCTGTGGTTGTTTTGGACCATGGCTGGTTTGGTCTGCAGCTGTTTTGGTCCATGGCTGGTTTGGTGTGCAGCTGTTTTGGTCCATGGCTGGTTTGGTCTGCGGCTGATTTGGTCCACAGCTGGCTTGGTCTGTGTCTGTTTAGGTCCATGGCTGGTTTAGTCTGCAGCTGTTTTGGACCATGGCTGGTTTAGTGTGCAGCTGTTTTGATCCATGGCTGGTTTGGTCTGTGGCTGTTTAGGTCCACGGCCGGTTTAGTCTGCAGCTGGTTAGGACCATGGCTGGTTTAGTCTGCAACTGTTTTTTACCATGGCTGGTTTAGTCTGCAGCTGTTTAGGACCACGGCTGGTTTAGTCTGCAGCTGTTTTGGTCCACGGCTTGTTCGGTTAGCGGCTGTTTTGGTCCACGGATGGTTTTAGTTATTAGTATTCAATGAATACAACATCGTAATATAATTACATCCCGTTAAGTTGTAATAGAGATAATAGCAGGTACAACTATCAGGGTTAATTAATCCTCTATATTCCAGTTGGAGTTATTTAATCATCACACTAGTTTGTGTGTGTGTGTCAAGTCCTAAGACATCCCCTATGTATCCAGTCGTATTCCTGGTCATCTTGTGGGGTTTAGTTCCTAGGGCGCCCATGTATCGTGTTTCACTTGGTCATACTAGTTAGCTACAATCTCTTTGTACACCCGCAATGATGCATCTCTTTCACTCTGCTATTGCTATTACAACAACCAGTGTTCTTCTGAGCTCTCTTAGTTTAAAACCCTGCCCTTAAGGGAGTTGAGTACCATTCATATGACGAAATATGTGGGTCTGACTAAAAATAAGTTATTGACACCACTCGATCCGTTAGGGTGTCAGGGGTGGCGGGCGTAGGTTTAAAGCTCTCGCCGCGCAATTTGAATGGCCCAGACGGAATTTAAAGTCCACTTACCCTGAGTGGGCGTGGCCGGTATCCCACAGTCTGTACAGTATATATTTTGTTTTATTTACTGTAGCGCCGACAAAATAATGTTGCTGTACAACATGTTGAGATGCCTCATGTGTTTACTACGGGTCGGTACTCAGTTCATTACCTCAGTAGAACAAAAACTACATGTCACTAACTGGCTTTATTGTTGCTAGCTATAGTTAGGTTTATCCTGTTAGTTATGGCAACACACCTTGCCTTCCCGCCTGAGACAACATCAGTCTATTATTTACAGGGCCGAAGTGTAGTGATAAGATTATGTGTATCTACCCTAACTGGAATAATTCTTGCTTATTTACAAACGTGGCTCGCCATAAGAAATGTAAAGGTAATCAGAAACGAGTTATGTCTATGAAAATAGACATTCAATTCTGAGAATAGGAACAGGAAGGACGAAAGATAGAAGTGTACAGCAGCCTACTGTAGGCCTACCATACCGAGACAAATCCAAGCCTCACTTAGATTGGACCTAGCCTAAGTGCAAAAAAAAAAAAATTAAGAAGTATCACGTAAAATATAATAAATATTTAGTGAGTAGGCCTAGTTCTGACATGGAAAATATAGCTGCACTTGTAAAATGTAGTAGACCTAGGCTACTCGTGGTGGTGATTGTTCATTTATACCAACAAGACTAAATATGAATTACAATGTGAAAACTATAGTAACAATGTACAGTGTTAGCCATGATAAAATGAACACTGAAGGCAACTAGCTGGAGTGTATCAGAACATGTAGTATGAATTGGGTTAGGCTATAAAGGCTTTGAAAACCAGGCTGCCTCCCTAGGTCTTCAGGATGGCATCAGCGGGTGAGTGTGGCCAGGCGCCGTCACGGCGTATGTCCCCATTGATTGTAGAGTGCATTCCTATGCCAGTGTGGGCGTCTCATAAAGTTATGAATAGGGCTGATGGAATATTTTGCCAAGAATGAATAATTGATAGCCTAACATTTTGATGGTGATTGGTAGAGGCATAGGGCTAGGCTACCTCCGATTGGCAGCTAAACTGGATGAGGCTAACGTCAAGATTAACGCCCTCACCAAGAAGCTGGAAACACTCCAAGAATTTGCGACGCTCAACGTAGGAGTATCATCAAATGAAGCAATTACTACCATTGCGGCATCTTCCAACAGCCCAACGCCTGATAGAGCGGTACCTGCTTCAGTACATGCACCACGTCAGGAAAAAAATAACTCCGCTCCATCTCAGGACAACTTCCGCGTCGTGAGAAACAACGTTCGCCCAATCACAAGGAGGATCATCACCGAAACCATGTGCCAGAACCGTTACCATATTCTTGCGGACTTAGAAGACGAAGAAGAAATATAAGAAATTCGGCTCGTAGGAGATTCCATGGTTCGTGGACAACTTATGGAGTTCTGCGCCAGGGCACCCAGGACCAGGAAGTGCTTTTGTATCCCGGGTGGCGGTGTGGACGACGTTGCAGCTGCAGTTAACAAAGTTTCAAAGTTAGCCCCCTCACTCACAATGTACGTCATTCATGTCGGATATAATGACGTGCAGCTGACCCAATCGGAGGACCTCATGCTGAAGTACCGGAAGCTGATTCAGAAGTATAAGGAAAAGTCAGGCAGAGTCATCATATCAGGGATCGTCCCCAGGATCGGTGTGGAGAGCCGATTCTTCAATATAGCCACTAGCGTAAATCGTCGTCTGGCTAACCTCTGCAGGGAAGAAAACGTTGGATTCATCAATACCTGGAATGACTTCTACCGTGAAGATCATCTGTTTGTAGCGGATGGAGTCCATCTGAACCAGGTGGGAGCAGCAAGATTTGGCCGCCTGCTTCACGACGCAGTAAAGAATTTTCGGAGAAAAAGCAGAGCAAACCAAGGACCACCAGGGACAAGGTTCGAGGCCTGAGGACCACCAGAGACAAGGATCGAGGACCGTGGACGACCAGGGGAGACGATCGAGGACCGAGAACTACCAGGGCCGACGATCGAGGACAGCGAGAACGGAGGACCACCAGAAACAATGATTGAGGACCGAGGACCACTAGGAACAATGATAGAGGACACCGAGGACCGAAGACAACCAGGGACGAGGATCGAGGGCTGAGGGCAGACAGGAACATAAATGTAGATCCGAGCAGAACCAATTATTTGAAAAAAAGAGCGTTCCGTGAATTCCAAATCCAAAACTTTTAATGTTTTCTATGCAAACGCTCGTAGCATACGCAATACATTTTCATATTTAGAGGAACTAGTGTTTACGGAAAATTACGATGTTATTGGCATAACAGAATCTTGACTCATACAGAAGACAGAGACTTTTTAGCAGAGTATTCACTTCCCGGTTATGTAATGTTTGAGAAAAGCCGAGTTAATAGACATGGAGGTGGAGTTTAATTTTGTATCAAAGAAAGTCTTAACCCGGCCCTCTTGTCAAAACCTCAAATTGTGAACGTCGACACATCCATTGTGCTAATAAAGAATACTAAAGGTACAAAAATAATACTTGCACTAATAGACAGACCTCCAGCTCAATCAGTGCAAACTGACCGATAAATTTATAAGCAAATTGCAGACTTAAGTAACTCGCAAGATACCATAATTTTTGGCGACTTCAATATACCTGTGACCAAGTGGGGAGATAGTATTACTTCACACTCTGGACAAGTCCTGTATGCAAACTTGCAAGAGAGTTCGCTATATCAATTTGTTAGATCTCCAACCCATGGAAATAATGTCCTTGACCTTATATTTTCAACAAAAGAATAATTGATAAAGAATTTGAATGTCGGTGATGAATTCAGTAACAGCGACCATCGTACGATAACTTTCAGTTTAAAGTTTACTAGTAACGAACCAAATAGCAGCATCGAGAAAGTCCCTAATTTCAAGCAAGCAAACTTTCATAAACTTAGAGCAATGTTTAAAGAAACTGACTGGAGCTTTTTAACCCTCCCGCATTTTTAGGACGCGATCGCGTCCTAACGCCACCCCTCGAAGAGTGGTCGTATGACTCAATCGCATCATAATGCCACCCGTAAGTTAGAAATATTCGTGGTAAATAAGTTTATAACATGATTATGACGCGTTTTTGGCTGGTAAGTTAGCCATCAGTAAGTTACAAAATGAAATATCTGGCAAACCCCTAGCGTCCCTGTGAGAGGAGTGCGCGGCTTTGTTTCACCAGTTGTGAGCCGGCCGCCAGTCTGTGAGGTAGTACTCCCGGACCTTTAAATTTCGTCTCGCCTCCATTGCCCGCCATGGAGCGGGTTTCAGGCGGGCAAATCTTGATTATTTATGTACCAAGTGGCAGTGTATTATCAATTTGTTGCTATGTATTTATAATTTATGTATATAACTCGTGATTTGTGACTTTGTGCCTCGTTGTTCGCCTCTCCATAGCCAACCATGTGGTTTTTAGGCGGCTAGAATGGACCCAGTGGAAGTGTTGTGAACTGTGAATACTATTATATATATCATAATCGTAGGGTTAGTGTACTACGCATTCGTAGTCACATTCCTAACTTATGTTAGGTTTGTGATTACTCGTGATTTGTGACTTTGTGCCTCGTTGTTCGCCTCTCCATAGCCAGCCATGTGGTTTTTAGGCGGCTAGAATGGACCCAGTGGAAGTGTTGTGAACTGTGAATAATATTATTTATATCATATTCATAGGGTTAGTGTAGTAAGCATTCGTAGTCACATTCCTAACTTATGTTAGGTTTGTGATTACGAATGTAAGGTAGGCTATACGTGTGTCGTATATATATTGCCCTAAAACCTTAATTTTCGCTTGAAAGACCAATATATTTATCAATTAATACTACATACGAAGTATAATAAAGCTGTAATTACGAAATATAGTTGTGTTTTGCCCATTGTTGGCATTTTGTTATGCCCAATTTGGGCAATTTTTGAGTGAATACACAGTTTTATTTGAGTGAAGTAACTAATAGTGAAGTGTGGATAATTATAAACAAATTTTTTAGACCAAAATGTCACGGTAAGTACAAATATGTCACGGTAAATAGCCTGACATAAAAATATACAAGACTTTTATGCGCCACTGTACACTACAGTGAACCTTTGGACAGCCACAGATGTCTGGGTAAACTGCCTAAGCTAATCCAATAATTACTTGCCCGCGGCGGATCAGCACTCCTTGACCTTTTACCTTTTCCTCACAGCTGGGATATTTTATATGTTTAGGCATAGGCTAGGCCTATTTTATTTTATATATACATATATATATATATATATATATATATATATATATATATATATATATATATATATATTTGAGTATTTCTATTGTTATTATATATATAGGCCTATTTTTATTTATTGGGATTTATTATAGTTTTTATTTATTTTATTTATATAATTTTATTTTATTTATAATTATATTTCATTTATATACAAAACAAATATTGTTCCTGTTCCCCAGGGTGTCCATGGGATCACCCCCTAGGTCCACAGCAAGGGCAGGGCCCATAATCGAGTATTTATATAGTTATTTTTTTATATTTTGGGATTAATAATAGTTGTTATTTATTTTATTTATTTTATTTATATCATTTTATTTCATTTATAATTTTATTTCATTTGCATATATTTTTGTGTTTGTTTGTTCCTGTTCCCCAGGGTGTCCATGGGACCACCCCCTAGGTCCACAGCAAAGGCAGGGCCCATAATTGAGTATTTATATAGTTATTTTTTTATATATTGGGATTTATTATAGTTGTTATTTATTTTATTTATTTTATTTATATAATTTTATTTTATTTATAATTTATTTCATTTATATATATTTGTTTTTATTGTTCCTGTTCCCCAGGGTGTCTCTGGGACCACCCCCTAGGTCCACAGCAAGGGCAGGGCCCATAATCGAGTATTTATATAGTTATTTTTTATATATTGGGATTTATTATAGTTGTTATTTATTTTATTTATTTTATTTATATCGTTTTATTTTATTTATAATTTTATTTCATTTATATATATTTTTTGTTATTGATCCTCTTCCCGAGGGTGTCCATGGGACCACCCCCTAGCTCCACAGCAAGGGCAGGTCCCATAATCGAGTATTTATATAGTTATTATATATATGTTTTTATTTATTTTAGTTGTTATTTATTTTATTTATTTTATTTATATCGTTTTATTTTATTTATAATTTTATTTCATTTATATATATTTTTTTTATTGTTCCTGTTCCCGAGGGTGTCCATGGGACCACCCCCTAGCTCCACAGCAAGGGCAGGGCCCATAATCGAGTATTTATATAGTTATTTTATATATATTTTTATTTATTATAGTTGTTATTTATTTTATTTATAATTTTATTTCATTTATATATATTTGTTTTTAATTGTTCCTGTTCCCCAGGGTGTCTCTGGGACCACCCCCTAGGTCCACAGCAAGGGCAGGGCCCATAATCGAGTATTTATATAGTTATTTTTTATATATTGGGATTTTTTATAGTTGTTATTTATTATATTTATTTTATTTATATAGTTTTATTTTATTTATAATTTTATTTCATTTATATATATTTGTTTGTATTGTTCCTGTTCCCCAGGGTGTCTCTGGGACCACCCCCTAGGTCCACAGCAAGGGCAAGGACCATAATCGAGTTTTTCTATTGTTATTTTATATATACTATTTATTTGATTTTATTTATTTTATATATAAAGGTATACACCGTATATATATAAAAAAAGAAAAATCTTGTCTCCTTCCCTGTTGTGTTGTTCCTGTTCCCCAGGGTGTTTGGCCAAAGAGCCCCAAGGTATAAATATATTTTTATAATGCCATACTATGACTACGTCGTGGTGTTCCCCCATTTGAATTACAAATTGCGGAACTATACCGTCATGAATCCATTATACTCACGTCATCTGGAATCGGATAATGCAAAACTATGACTACGTCATGGTGAACTATACCAACGTCATATGGATCCAGTGATGGCGAACTTGTGTCATGACAACTATCAACGTCAATTACGTTTTTCCTTTATTTCCTTTTCTTGGTTTCAGCATCGTTAGCTAACTACTGCCTGCTGCCATACACCAGCCTACCGCCATACGCCAGCCTACCGCCATACGCCAGCTGCCATGTCGGACAAGAGGGATAATAAGAAACGTTTGCGGGACTCCCAGCTGGAGGATGTAGTGAACGAGGCGCTGGACCTGACGATGACGGACGAGACGGCGAGCGAGAGTGAGTCGGACGTGAGTGACTCGTCCGACTGGTCTGATGATGAGGATTGGGCTTTACCTCCGCCCAAGCGACTCCGCCTCGACGCCCACGCCTCGACCGATCCACCACCAGCCCCAGCAACGTCAGACGACCCACCACCACCACCACCACCACCACCAGCAGAACCATCCCCAGCAACGACGGACGACCCACCACCACCACCACCAACTGAACCAGCCCCAGCAATGACGGACGACCCACCACCACCACCACCAACTGAACCAGCCCCAGCTGATCCACCACCACCATCCATCCCATCCACATCCCATCCCATTACATCCCATGCCATCCCATCTACATCTCATCCCATCCCATCTACATATCATCCCATCCATAACATCACCGATTACCTCCTACCATCACCCAACTTCCCCCAACTTCCCACGTCACCTCTTCCATCCACCTCGCGTGGCGGTGCCTCATCCTTGCTTCCAGCAGGATCACCAGCCCGCAGCCCACACTGGTTTGCTACGCTACTTGCTGTGGGCACTTTGAATACCCCGCCTTCGCATGTCATGGGAACGGTCACCCCCGCAGTGTCCCCCTTCAGCGACACACCGTTGACCCCCTCAGCATGTGTTCTGCCTGAGCATCGAGCCGCAATGCGTGCTGAGGTTGCTGAAGCCGCAGTGCGTGCTCAGGTTGTTGCTGAGGTGCCACGCACAGCGTTGAATCCTCCAGCAGCAATCGAGGAGCTTCTTCCCCAAAGGCTTCCTCTTCACCGTTCACCAACTGGTACAGCTGCACCAGGTTCACCAGCTCCACACCTTTCACCAGATGGTGCAGCTGCACCAGGTTCACCAGCTCCACACCTTTCACCACTTGGTGCTGCACCAGGTTCACCGGCTTCTGCATCATCTGATGCAGAAGCCCCCCCCCCCCCCCCCACTCAACCCCTCGACCAACCACCTATGCCACGCCGGAGGCCAGGTCCCCGTAGGGGGGCAGGTGGTAGGCCCAGGGGCCCCAGAGGTATTCCTCGCGGTGGTCCTCGCGCTGGTCGTGGCCGTGCACGCGATCCTGCCCCCGATCGTAATGCCAGTTGGACAGACACCCCCTTCGACCCCGAGCCTGATCTGTTCTCAGGGACCCCTGGCATGCAGGTTCCAAAGCCGGTGACTCCTCTCCAGTTCTTCCAGCTCTTCTTCACAAGGGAGATGCTGCAATATCTGGTATTGGAGACAAATGCTTACGCCAAGTTCGTTGACGGAGCAGACGGTCTTTGGCACCTGTTTGGTGAGGAGGAAATGGCCAAATTCCTTGGCCTGTACTTCCTCATGGGCATCACCAAGATTCCTTCTCTGAGTCACTACTGGCGTTCAACTGTCCTTCACGACTACCCAGTATTTCGGAGAACGATGAGTAGGGCTAAGTTTCTAGCCTTGTTGAAGTATTTCCATGCTTTCAACAACAGTGCAGTCTGCAGGCAGAACAAGGACAGGCTTGTGAAGGTTCGGACGGTGATGGAATACCTACTTGAAGGCTTCAAGCTGGCATACATCCCCGCCGAAAAGCTGTCCCTTGACGAAGGCAGCCTTGGATGGAAGGGTCGCCTTTCATTCAAGGTTTACAACCCAATGAAGCCGACGAAGTACGGTATCAAGCTGTACATCCTGGCAGAGACGTTGACTGGCTATGTGTGGGACTTTCGGGTCTACACCGGTCCGGGTACATCTCTCCAGGAGACGGTGGAGGGTCTCATGGAGTCCTTCAGAGGCCAGGAGTACAGGCTGTACATGGACAACTATTACAACTCAGTTGACCTGTGCCAGCAAATGCTCACACACAACATCTATGTGTGTGGCACCCTGCGCCTTGTACGAGGAGCTCCTAAGCGGTTGTGCGACATTGCTAAAGCAAAAGAACTTGAACGCTATGCGACAATAGCAATGAACAATGGCTTAACCATGGTCCTACTTTGGTGAGACAAGCGCATTGTCAACATGGTGTCCACTTTCCACAACCAGGACACCATCCTGAAGCTTGTCAGTTTCAAAGAGAAGGACCAACAGGGAAGGTGGCGTCGTGGACAGAGGGAGATCTTCAAACCTGTTTGCGTTGAAGACTACACCATCCACATGGGTGGGGTGGATCACTTTGACCAGATGGTCCAGTACTACCCCATCCAGCGAAGGACGGTCAAGTGGACGAAGAAGATCACCTTCTACTTCATCCAAATGGCCCTCTTCAACGCCCATGTCCTGTACAGGAAGTGCTACCCAAGGAAGAAGATGACCTTGCTGGACTTCCAGGAGCACATATGTACTTCCTTGCTGCACTTTAACCCTGCAGAGTGGCCTATGTCGGGGAGGCCAGTCCACCGAGCACAAGATCTGCCGCGTGACAAGCGTGAGCCACAGAGGCATGCACGCAGGCAACGGCAACCCAGTGGATCATCTGGGTCGTCCAACGACGACCATCCAGACTCCCCAGCCCCTGCTGCTCCTGGCAACACTCCACCCTCTCCTGTTGCTGCTCCTGGTGGAGGCGTTGAGAGGGCACCACGTCTCAATGTCCCCTCCCCACCACCAGAACCAGATGATGCTGCTGCTGATGCTGCTGCCCCGGGGGGAATCTATGTCCTGGTTCAACCCCCCGTGGTACTAGCACCTGATGCAGCTGCTGCTGGTGACGATGGGGAAGCAGCTCTTGAAGCTGCCAACCAACCGCCACCAGTACTGGAAGCAGCAGGAGCGGTGCGAGTCCGGAGACCTCGACCTGGAGTGGTCCCAAGGCCCCGTCCTATTGTTCTGAACCATGTCCGGTTGAACAGGGCCTTGGACCATTCTCGGCAGAGGATTCCGGCCAAGAAGCGACTCCGTTGCTATTACTGCAAAGTAATGAACGGCATTCGCAAGGACACAAGCTTCCGCTGCACGACTTGCACGGTTGCCCTCTGCATTGACGTCGACGACTGCTTCAACCTTTTCCATCGTCACAATGCAGGTGTCCTATAGTCAAGGAGCCATGTGCAATCATTCATTCATTGATTCATTCATTTCTCTTCTCCATTTCTCATCTTCATTCACCACCTTCATTCACCCACCTTCATTCACCCACCCTCGTTCACCCACCGACATTCACCCACCGACATTCACCCACCTTCATCATCAAAGTGGATATAGGCCTCCTGGGGAAACCACTCTAAAAAAATAACGAGTCTAATGCAGTACCTCCTAGGGTGGCTTGGAAATCTGCATATTTCTGTGGTTTGACACCCTGTATATATATATATATATATATATATATATATATATTTATGACACCTTGTATTTATATATACAGTATATATATATATATATATATATATATATATATATATATATATATATATATATATATATATATATATATATATATATATGTATATATATATATTTATGACACCTTGTATATATATATATATATATATATATATATATATATATATATATATATACATGTATATATATATATTTATATATTTATATATTACTTTATTTGTGTGTACAATAGAATTATTTCTGAATTTATTACTTGATGATAACCTGGCTTTCTTGTTTTGTTTTTTCAGTGTCAATCCAGGAGCCATGTCCCTTCTCGTTGGAAAGGGTTGTGGCCCTATCAGGTAAGTAAAATTGACAACCTTCATGACTGAAATGTCTTCTATGAACATTATACAATTATTGGCAAGGAAAATTATTTAAAAGTGTTGTATATTGTGGCAAAGATAAACATAAGAACATAAGAACATAAGAAAATGGGAGTCTGCAGAAAGCCGATTGGCCCAAGCAAGGCAGATCCCTGTCCCACACAACCCCAATTACAAAGCCCAATTATAGGCTCAACACTCTAATACCCTGAGGATCATCTTACCAAAACGGTTAGAGATTAACGCAGGATTACGGGGGTCTGCAGAGCGCTGATTGGCCCAACCCTGCTGATCCCCCTTCACACCCAACCCTTCTCGTCCATATGCTTATCCAATTTTATCTTAAAGCTCCCTATCGTTTTTAATCCCACTATAGCACCTGGTAGTCCATTCCACCCATCTACAACTCTGTTACCAAACCAATATTTGCCTATATCTTTTCTGAAACGAAATTTATCTAATTTGAAACCATTGGTACGAGTTCTTTCGCTATCACTGAGCTTTAGTACATTTGTCATGTTCACTTTGTTAATCCCACTAACCCACTTGAACACCTCTATCATATCCCCTCTAACTCTGCGTCTCTCTAACGAATGTAAGCCTAATTTCTTCAACCTTTCTTTATACGGAAGATTTCTAATATTATGGATCATTTTTGTCATTCTACGTTGTACTCTCTCCAATGAATCTATGTCCATTCTGTAATAAGGACACCAAAATTGAACAGCATAATCCATATGGGGTCTCACTAATGACAAGTAAAGTTTTAAGATAACATCAGCAGTTCTGTTACTCACACTCCTAGAGATGAACCCGAGAATCCTGTTTGCCTTGTTTCGAACGCTTATACACTGTTGTCTAGGCTTCAAATCATTGCTAACAAACACACCTAGATCTTTCTCACAATTCGAGTTTTCTAATTCCACATTAGCTAGTTTATATTTAACATTTGTATGCATCTTCCCTATCTTTAATACCTTGCATTTGTCAATGTTAAACTTCATCTGCCAATTTACTGACCATTCGTGTAAGGTATCTAGATCCCTTTGGAGGCACTCTATATCTCTATCTGAATCAATTGTTCTCCCCATTTTGGTATCGTCTGCAAATTTACTTATCCTACTAGTTATACCTAAATCTAGGTCATTTATGTATATAACAAACAACAGAGGACCTAATACAGATCCCTGGGGGACACCACTTTTGACTGCTCCCCATTCTGACTTTGTACCATTTATGCTGACTCTCTGCTTCCTACCAATTAGCCATGACCTAATCCATCCCAACAACGCCCCACCTATTCCATGCGCCTCAACCTTTCTCATCAATCTCTCATGGGGGACTCTGTCGAAAGCTTTACTGAAATCTAAATATATTATATCATATGACTTGTCATTATCTACTGCTTCATATACCTCTGAGAAAAAAACTAAGCAAATTAGTAAGGCAAGAACGTCCCTGAGTGAATCCATGCTGAGAAGAATTTATTAAATTAAATGTATCTAAGTGGTAAATGTATCTAAGTAACAACTGTATAAACATTCTCATTTATTTACATAACAATAACAGTGCATGGAAACAATTGTGCATAGCTCGCGAACCAATTACGCTATATTATTTTGGTTTTCACCATTAGAAAGAGCATAATTTTCCGATGACGGTGATATAAACAGTTATATACGTATCCGAGCAAATAAACCAACGCCGAGGTGGGGAACAGCTCGGAACTCGGCTAGCATCGGCGGAAAAGAGACAGGTGAAGCGTAAATATTCGCATTTTGGCTCTTCGTTTCAAATATTCATAGTGCAAAAAGTATTTGTCGTAGGAACTTCTAGTTTGTTTTATACTCATCAGCATTATTTGCCGTATTCATACAGTCTAAATTTAAAACCATACACTTCGTAGCAACGAAATAAATCTATTTTTTTTTAAACCATATCAATCAAAATCATAGTTTTTTTTTCGGTCACTGCTTGAGAACTATTGAAGATAAACAATTTCTGTTTTCAGATTTGGAAAGAAGAAAAAAAATACTATTATTTGAGCAAAACATATATATGGTCATCACTCACAATTTAGAGCTAGGACGGTGTGAAGACAATTGCATGGGAAATAATTGTATTCCGGACTCATTTACACTTTCATATTTCGATTTATTTACATTTTGTTTTGTTTTATCATGTAATATAAATATTCCTCTTTCCATTGACATATGATACATCACAATAAACAGCATTCTGGTGGATGAAAATACAGAAAAACACAAGGCTTCGAAAACTCGCCCAGCATGGTATTTCATGGCAAATTAGAGAAGGGCTGACCATAAGTTAGCTATTTAAATTACCGGATGCGAGAGTGTTAATTAATAATAACGACATAAATACATCTTGGGAATCATTCGTGAACACTTACCTAATTACAGTGCAAGACTGCATACCATCGAAAATACGGCGTACAGGCCATAATGATAAGCCCAAATGGTGGAATAAAGATATTTCAAACTGTCTGCTTGCTAAAAAGTTTGCTAATGATAAATTAAAATCCTCACAAAATGACGTAGAACGAGTGAAATTTGTAGAACTATGATGCAAAGCCAAAAGGTTAATTAAGCCAAGTAAAGAGACCCTGGAGATACATGTTGCGAATCAAAGTAAAACAAACCCAAAAGAATTCTATAGTTATATCAGAAAGAAGAGAGTAGTTACTTCAACTGTAGAACCGTTAGTCGATGAAAATGGAGAATATACCAAAGACGAAGTACAAATGAGTAATGCCCTCAATACCTTCTTTGCATCAGTTTTTTACAACAGAAGACCTCATTGATATCCCTACAGCATCGCCGATTCAGATAGATCATTCTGATGTTCTAAGCAATATCACCGTTACAGAGAGAAAAGTATTGAAATGTTTAGATAAACTCAAGGTAAATAAAACGCCCGGACCTGATACAATCTCACCTAGAGTTCTAAAGGAAGCTAAGGATGAGCTCTCCAAACCACTGACATTGCTATACAATAAATCCTTGCAGTCTGGAACTATGCCTGATCAGTGGAAGCTAGCTAACGTAACACCGATTTTTAAAAAAGGCAGCAAATCCCTACCCAGTAACTATCGTCCAATTAGCTTAACCTCAGTTGTATGTAAAATGCTAGAAACGCTCATAAGAGACAGACTCGTAAATCACTTAGAGGAAAATAACATCCTTAAAGATACCCAACACGGCTTTTGTAGCAAACGTTCCTGTTTAACAAACCTCTTAGACTTTTTCCACGATATCCTCAACCTCTATGATTAGAGTAAAGCTGTAGATATTATATACCTTGATTTTCAAAAGGCCTTTGACAAAGTTCCCCACAAACGTTTACTGCTAAAACTAAAAGCGCATGGAATACAAGATGGTGTGTTGAAATAGATAGAAAATTGGCTCCGCGACAGAAAGCAAAGAGTAGTCATAAACGGTAAGGCATCTAAATGGAGCAATGTAAGTAGCGGGGTACCCCAGGGATTGGTACTAGGACCAATTATCTTTCTAATTTACATCAACGACATAGATGAGGGTCTCACCTGTACAATATCAAATTTGCTGACGATACAAAATTTGCAAATAGCGTACTCTCAAAAGAACAAGTTGACGATATGCAACACAATCTAGATAAGTTGTCACATTGGGCCCAAATTTGCCAAATGAGTTTCAATGCGGATAAATGCAAAGTACGACATATCGGATACCAAAATGAGAAAGCAAACTATTCGATGAATGGCACTCAGCTTAAGAATGTAAACAGAGAAACCGATCTGGGAGTAACAATATCGAGTAACCTAAAAGCGAGTCAACAATGTTCAGAAGTTGTTAAAAAAGCAAACAAAATAATTGGCTTTATAGGCAGGTCATTTGAGCATAAATCCAAAGAAGTTATCCTAACCCTTTACAATTCCTTAGTCCGCCCTCTTCTGGAATACTGTGTTCAATCCTGGTGCCCTTATTTCCAAAAAGATATAGACAAGCTAGAACGAATTCAACGTAGAGTTACCAAAATGATACCTAGCATAAAGAACAAACCATACAAGGAGCGTCTTATAGAATTTCAATCTATTTCCTTTAACCCAGCACAGATTAAGAGGCGACTTAATTCAAGTATTCAAAATCATCAAAGGCATCGACAATATGAACTGTAGTAAGTGCTTCCCTATCGACCAATCTAATTACACGCGGGGAAATGGTTGCAAAATTATCGGTAAATCTATTAACTCGCACGAATCTAAGAATTTCTTCTTCAATCGAGTTGTCAGCTTGTGGAATGGGCTTCCCCGAGACGTTATAGACTGCAGCACCGTTGATTCATTTAAACTTCGCCTAGACAAATATCTTGCATCAAACCCACGACTGACTGCATTTGTAAATGAATAACTTTATTTTATCCCCCCCTCAGTTACTAACCCATCTGTCCCCTACTAACTTCCTAGTCCTGCCACGGACATTAGTTCCAGGGCAGTAGTTCCCTTTCCAATGTTCCCTTACCCACTCTAAACCACTGTTTGGACAATTGATCCCCAGTGTTTTGGAGGACAAGCAGCCTAGAAGGGTCACCAGACCTGTTGTTGCTTGATTTCCTTTGTACTCCTTTGTACTTTGTACTCTTTGATATCAAAGGCGAAGGTATTTATAGGCAGGGGGTGAACAATATACCATGAAATTTCCGCCAAATACTATTCACATTATCATCT
Source organism: Lithodes maja (assembly GCA_037953745.1). Lineage (NCBI taxonomy): Eukaryota > Metazoa > Arthropoda > Malacostraca > Decapoda > Lithodidae > Lithodes > Lithodes maja. The sequence continues at coordinate 123,590 of JBAKBP010002165.1, forward strand.
ATAACTTCTTTATTTCTTGTCCAAATTATATAAATAAACAAGATTCCGAATCTAGATTAAATTTCCAATATAATGAGATATAAATTCAATGGTGTGAGACAAGTATTACTATTAGTAACAGTATGCCAAACTTTAAGTCTTGGTTTCTCAGTTCATGATTTTTACTTTTTGTAATTGACAAAATAGAAAATATCTCCCTTACTAGTAGACCAAATATAAACTAGCTAGTACCATATTAATCCTTAAAGACTAGGGAATAAATTGGCTTAGTAAAATTCATATGTATTTAAAACCAAACAAATTGTAAATATAGGCCCTAATTACAAAATGTTCGAGCTATTCTATCTATTCTATATGCTCAGGACCCAATCCCCACGTTTCCTATTTCTGTATTTTATTGTTCCTCTATATTGTTATTTGTTTTACTTTTTAGTTTTTTTTCTTTCTTGGGGGGTGGCCAACTCAAGACAGAGCAAGAACAGGAAAACACAAAACACAAGACAAAACAGCGAACAAACACAGACAAAACACAAAATTCACACATATCTAGGTCATCCAGGAGAATACCCAGAGACCAGGGTCACCAAGGTCGCTCCAGCACTCCCCTGGCCCCCGACTACCCGGAGAGGCTCCGATCTCGGCAGGCAGACATGTAGCGGAACCAAAGCCACAAGCCCGCTCACCACACACTTCCAGGCGCACCCTTCATATTTATCGTCTCCCCGGGGCCAGGCGCCTGATGGACTATTATCTAGTCCAACTTGCACCCGACCCTTTCCCCCCAAATGACCACGTGTTCACTTCAACTATTCACAAGCGTTCTCCATTCATTCCTGTTTATTAC
>JBAKBP010002165.1:124633-185122 GCA_037953745.1 Lithodes maja
GGGGACCTAAATGCTAGGGTAGGAAATGAGCCTGTTGAGGGAGTCATCGGTAGTTTTGGTGTGGATGGTGTAAACGAGAGTGGAGAAAGACTGAAAAATGTATGTGAAGAGTGTAGATTGAGTGTAGGTAATACGTTCTTCAAAAAGAGGAGTATACACAAGTACACCTGGCATAGACTTGTGAGGGGAGAGATTGTAGAGAGGGCATTGATGGATTATGTGCTGGTGACAAGGGAAAGATTGTGTAGACTGCTGGATGTGAATGTGATGAGAGGTGAGGCGGAGGGTATGTCAGATCATTACCTGGTGGAGGGAAAGCTAAGAGTTAAGAGTTACAGGAGAATAAGAGACAAGCGTGAAGTAAGAGAGGTAATAAAAGTTAGTGAGTTAGAGAAGAGTGAAAAAGAGAGGGAGTACAAGGAAAGACTAAATGAAAAGTGGATGGAAGTGAGAGAGATGGAAGAGAGAGAAGTAGAGGTTGAATGGCAACAGTTTAAGGAAGGAGTGAAAACAAGTGCTGAGGTAGTATGCGGCAAAAGGAAAGTAGGAGGCAGAGGTATCAGGAAGGGAAGCGAGTGGTGGAATGATGCGGTGAGAAAGGCAGTTGAGGAGAAGAGACAGTGTTTTGAGAGGGTTTTACAGGATGGTAGTGTTGAGGTATGGGAGAGGTACAAGGAGAAAAGGAGAGAGGCAAAACGGAAAATTAGAGAAGCGAAAAAAGATGCAAACGAAAGGTGGGGCCAAAGGCTGAGTGAGAATTTTGAAGAACGAAAGAAGATGTTCTGGAAGGAGGTAAATAAAGTAAGGAAAGGAGGAAAAAAGAGGGAAGAGTCAGTGAAAGATGAAAATGGAGAATTACTAGTGGAACCAGTTGAAGTGAGGAAAAGATATGCCGAGTATTTTGAATCTTTGTTAAATACAAGAGATGGAAGAGAAGCAGTGATTGAAGCAGAGGTGGATGGAGATAGGTTACCCAGGCCACCCAGGTGGCAGGGAATGAATGAAAGGATTGAGGAAAATGAGGTGAAAGAAGCAGTGAAACAAATGAGAGCGGGAAAAGCAGAAGGTTTGGATGGTATTGCTGTGGAGTGTATAAAGAAGGGTGGAGATGTGATAATAGATTGGTTGGTGAGACTTTTCAACGTGTGCTTTGTTGTGTCAAGGGTACCAATAGACTGGAAGAGTGCATGCATTGTGCCGTTGTACAAGGGGAAGGGAGATCGGCAGGAGTGTTCAAGTTTTGAGGTATTAGTTTATTGTCAGTGGTTGGAAAGCTGTATGGCAGGGTGTTGATAGAGAGGATAATAAAGTGTACGGAAGTTGCAATAGGAGAAGAACAGTGCGGGTTTAGGAGGGGAAGAGGGTGCGTGGATCAGATGTTTGCAGTAAGACAGTTATGCGAGAAGTATTTAGAGAAGCATAAGGAGATATTTTGGGCTTTTATGGACTTGGAAAAAGCGTATGATCGTGTGGACCGTGAAGCAATGTGGAAGGTGTTAAGGATTTATGAAATAGGAGAAATTTGTTAGAAGCAGTTAAGAGTTTTTATGAAGGGAGCAGAGCATGTGTGAGAGTAGGAAATGGTGAGTTGAGTGAATGGTTTGAGGTAAAGGTAGGTTTGCAACAGGGTTGTGTAATGTCACCATGGCTGTTTAATATGTTTATGGATGGTGTGGTGAGGGAGGTGAAAAGGAGAACTATGGGAAGAGGATTGGGTTTAGTAGGAAAGAATGGTAGAGATTGGGAGTTGAATCAGTTGCTGTTCGCTGATGACACAGCATTGGTGGCGGATTCTGATGAGAAACTGCAGCGGGTAGTCAAAGAGTTTGGTGTGGTTTGTGGAAGGAGGAAACTGAAGGTGAACGTCAATAAAAGTAAAGTAATGGTGTGTAATAGGGGAGAGCATAGGGTGAATCTAGATGTGAGGCTGGATGGGGAAATATTGGAACAAGTAGAGTGTTTTAAATATCTAGGAGGAACGATAAGCAGGAGTGGAGGTATGGAAGTGGAGGTAAAACAGAGAGTGTGTGAAGGAAGGAAGGTTTTCGGAGCAATGGGAAGTATGTGGAAGACGAGAAATCTCGGAGTGAAAGTAAAAAGTGCACTGTATCAAGGAATTGTTGTGCCAACAGTGATGTATGGGGCTGAGACATGGGCTCTGAAGAAAAAGGAGAAAAGAGGGCTGGATGTGATGGAGATGAGCTGCTTGAGGAGTATGTGTGGAGTTACTCGTAGAGACAGATTGAGGAATGAAGAGATACGTAGGAGAGTGGGGCAGCAGGAACATTTGTCAGCCAGAGTGGACAGAAGGGTGCTGAGCTGGTATGGTCATGTTGAACGAATGGGAGATGAAAGGCTTACAAAGAGAATATGTGAGTCAGGTACAAGGGGAGATAGAAGGGCAGGAAGACCCCCATTGAGATGGAGAGACTGTGTAAGAAAGGCTTTGGATGATAGAGGAATGACTATAGATCAGGCAGGGGAAGTGGTGGTGGACAGGAGTGAATGGAGAATGCTTGTGAATAGTTGAGTGAACACGTGGTCATTTGGAGTAAGGGGTCGGGCGCAAGTTCGACTAGATAATAGTCCATCAGGCGCCTGGCCCGGGGGACGATTAATATGAAGGGTGTGCCTGGAAGTGTGGTGGGAGGGCTTGTGGCTTTGGCTCCGCTGCATGTCTGCCTGCCGAGATCGGAACCTCTCCGGGTGGTCAGGGGTCGGGGGAGTGCTGGAGCGACCTTGGTAACCCTGGTCTCTGGGTCTTCTCCTGGGTGACCTGGATGTGTGTGAGTTTGTGTTTTTTATCTGTGTTTATTTTTTGTTTTATGTTGTTTTGTGTTTTCCCTGTTCTTGCTCTGTCTTGAGTCGGCTACCCCCAAAATGGGGATTGGGCCTGAGCATATAGATAGATAGATATAGATTATTTATAATTTTATTTTATTTATATATTTTTGTTTTATTATTCCTGTTCCCCAGGGTGTCCATGGGAGCACCCCCTTGGTCCAGAGCAAGGGCAAGGCCCATAATCGAGTATTTCTATTGTTATTTTATATATATTGGTATTTATTTGCTTTATTAATCTTTTTATTTATTTTATTTATTTCATTTTATTTTATTTATAATTTTATTTTATTTATATATTTTTGTTTTATTATTCCTGTTCCCCAGGGTGTCCATGGGAGCACCCCCTTGGTCCCGAGCAAGGGCAAGGCCCATAATCGAGTATTTCTATTGTTATTTTATATATATTTTTATTTATTTTATTTTATTTTATTTATTTTATATATACAGGTATATACCGTATATATATATATTTTTTCTTTCTTGTCCCCTTCCCTGTTGTGTTGTTCCTGTTCCCCTGTTGTGTTGTTCCTGTTCTCCAGGGTGTCTGGCCAAAGAGCCCCAAGGTATAAATATATTCTTATAATGCCAAACTATGACTACATCATGGTGTTCCCCCATTTGAATTACAAAATGCGGAACTATACCGTCATGAATCCATTATACTCACGTCATCTGGAGTCGGACAATGCCAAACTATGACTACGTCATGGTGTTCCCCCATTTGAATTACAAAATGTGGAACTATACTGTCATGAATTCCATTATACTCACGTCATCTGGAGTCGGACAATGCCAAACTATGACTACGTCATGGTGAACTATACCAACGTCATGGTGAACTATACCAACGTCATATGGATCCAGTGATGGCGAACTTGCGTCATGACAAATATCAACGTCAATTATGTTTTTCCTTTATTTCCTTTTCTTGGTTTCAGCATCATAAGCCAACTACTGCCTGCCGCCATACGCCAGCCTGCAGCCATACGCCAGCTGCCATGTCGGACAAGACAGATTCCAGGAAACGCCGTTTGCAGGACTCCGAGCTAGAGGATGTGGTAAACGAGGTGCTGGACCTGCCAACGGACGAGACGGAGACCGAGAGTGAGTCGGATGAGTGGTCGACTGGAGAAGAATATTGGGCTTCACCTCCGCCCAAACGACTCCGCGTCGACGCCCACGCCTCGGCCGATCCATGACCAGCCCCAGCAACGGCGGACGACCCACCACCACCACCACCAGCAGAACCAGCCCCAGCAATGGCGGACGACCCACCACCACCACCAGCTGAACCAGCCCCAGCAACAGCGGACGACCCACCACCACCACCACCAGCTGAACCAGCCCCAGCGGATCCACCACCACCACCATCCATCCCATCCCATCTACATCTCATCCCATCCCATCTACATCTCTACCAGTCCCTAACATCACCAATTACCTCCTATCATCACCCAACTTCCCCCAACTTCACACGTCACCTCTTCCATCCACCTCGCGTGGCGGTGCCTCATCCTTGCTTCCAGCAGGATCACCAGCCCGCAGCCCACACATGTTTGCTACGCTACTTGCTGTGGGCACTTTGAATACCCCGCCTTCGCATGTCTTGGGAATGGTCACCCCCACAGTGTCCCCCTTCAGCCCCTTCAGCGACACAGCGTTGACCCCCTCAGCATTTGTTCTGCCTGAGCATCGAGCCGCAATGCGTGCTGAGGTTGCTGAAGCCACAATGCGTGCTCAGGTTGTTGCTAAGGTGCCACGCACAGCGTTGTATCCTCCAGCAACAATCGAGGAGCTTCTTCCCCAAAGGCTTCCTCTTCACCGTTCACCAACTGGTACAGCTGCACCAGGTTCACCAGCTCCACACCTTTCACCAGCTGGTGCAGCTGCACCAGGTTCACCAGCTCCACACCCTTCACCACCTGGTGCTGCACCAGGTTCACCGGCTTCTGCATCATCTGATGCAGAAGCCCCCCCCACTCAACCCCTCGACCTACCACCTAGGCCACGCCGGAGGCCAGGGCCCCGTAGGGGCGCAGGTGGTAGGCCCAGAGGTGTTCCTCGCGGTGGTCGTGGCCGTGCTCGTGATCCTGCCCCCGATCGTGATGCCGGTTGGACCGACGCCCGCTTCAACCCCCAGGTTGGTCCGTTCTCAGGGACCCCTGGCATGCAGGTTCCAATGCCGGTGACTCCTCTCCAGTTCTTCCATCTCTTCTTCACAAGGGAGATGCTGCAATTCCTGGTAAAGGAGACAAATGCTTACGCCAAGTTCGTTGCCGGAGCAGCCGCTGTTTGGCACCTGTTTGGTGAGGAGGACATGGCCAAATTCCTTGGCCTGTACTTCCTCATGGGCATTACCAAGATTCCTTCTCTGAGTCACTACTGGCGTTCAACTGTCCTTCACGACTACCCAGTATTTCGGAGAACGATGAGTAGGAAGAAGTTTCTAGCCTTGTTGAAGTATTTCCATGCTTTCAACAAAAAAGCAGTCAGCAGGCAGAACCCGGACAGGCTCGTGAAGGTTCGGACGGTGATGGAATACCTACTTGAAGGCTTCAAGCTGGCATACATCCCCGCCGAAAATCTGTCCCTTGACGAAGGCAGCCTTGGATGGAAGGGTCGCCTTTCATTCAAGATTTACAACCCAATGAAGCCGACTAAGTACGGTATAAAGCTGTACATCCTGGCAGAGGCGTTGACTGGCTATGTGTGGGACTTTCGAGTATACACCGGTCCGGGTCGATCTCTCCAGGAGACGGTGGAGGGTCTCACGGAGTCCTTCAGAGGCCAGGGGTATAAGCTGTACATGGACAACTATTACAACTCAGTTGACCTGTGCCAGCAAATGCTCACACACAACATCTATGTGTGTGGCACCCTGCGCCTTGCATGAGGAGCTCCTAAGCGGTTGTGCGACCTTGCTAAAGCAAAAGAGCTTGAACGCGATGCAACAATAGCAATGAACAACTGCTTAACCATGGTCCTACTTTGGCGAGACAAGCGCATCGTCAACATGGTGTCCACCTTCCACAAACAGGACACCATCCCGAAGCGTGTCAGTTTCAAAGAGAAGGACCAAGAGGGCAGGTGGCGTCGTGGACAGAAGGAGATCTTCAAACCTGTTTGTGTTGAAAACTAAAACATCCATATGGGTGGGGTGGATCACTTTGACCAGATGGTCTAGTACTACCCCATCCAGCGAAGGACGGTCAAGTGGACGAAGAAGATCAACTTCTACTTCATCCAAATGGCCCTCTTCAACGCCCATGTCCTGTACAGGAAGTGCTACCCAAGGAAGAAGATGACCTTGCTCGACTTCCAGGAGCACATCTGTACGTCCTTGCTGCAATTCAACCCTGCAGAGTGGCCTATGTCGGGGAGGCCAGTCCACCGAGCGCAAGATCTGCCGCCTGACCAGCGTGAGACACAGAGGCATGAACGCAGGCAACGGCAACCCGGTGGATCATCTGGGTCGTCCGACGACGACCATCCAGACTCCCCAGCCCCTGCTGCTCCTGACAACACTCCACCCTCTCCTGTTGCTGCTCCTGGTGGAGGCGTTGAGAGGGCATCACGTCACGATGTCCCCTCCCCACCACCAGAACCAGATGATGCTGCTGCTGATGCTGCTGCCCCGGGGGGAAACTATGTCCTGGTTGAACCCCCCGTGGTACTAGCACCTGATGCAGCTGCTGCTGGTGACGATGGGGAAGCAGCTATTGAAGCTGCCAACCAACCGCCACCAGTACTGGAAGCAGCAGGAGCAGTGCGAGTCCAGAGACCTCGACCTGGAGTGGTCCCAAGGCCCCGTCCTGTTGTTCTGAACCATATCCGGCTGAACAAGGACTTGGACCATTCTCGGGAGAGGATTCCGGGCAAGAAGCGACTCCATTGCTATTACTGCAAAGTAATGAGCGGCGCTCGCAAGGACACAAGCTACCGCTGCACGACTTGCATGGTTGCCCTCTGCATTGACATCAATGGCTGCTTCAACCTTTTCCATAGCCACAATGCAGGTGTCCTATAGTCAGGAGCCATGTGCAATCATTCATTCATTGATTCATTCATTCATTCATTTATTTCTCTTCTCCATTTCTCTTCTTCATTCACCCGGCTTCATTCACCCACCTTCATTCACTCACCTTCATTCACCCACCCTCGTTCACCCACCGACATTCACCCACCGACATTCACCCACCGACATTTACCCACCTTCATTCACCCACCTTCATCATCAAAGTGGATATAGGCCTCCTGGGGAAACCACTCTAAAAAAAATAACGAGTCAAATGCAGTACCTCCTAGGGTGGCTTGGTAATCTGCATATTTCTGTGGTTTGACACCTTGTATATATATATATTTATATATATATATATATATTGTTACGTATCTTGATTTAGAAGTGGTTAACTAAATAAATGAAGATAGAACAGTTAAGGTGTAAGTGTAGCAAAACAGCTGAAGGCCAAAAGAACGTAAAATATTAAAGTTAGTTCTGTTGTCACTTGCTTTCCCTCAGTTGTTGGAACAGTTATCCTTTATACTCTGATACACTTAAAGTATATTTAATCAGTAAACTAGTTAAAGTTACATTTAAAATTTAATATGAAATAGGCTATTTATAACGAATACAAAAGTTTGTATGCAAGCAAAGTTTTAAGACACTAGAATATCTCAATTAATCTTGATTATCAGCAAAGTATTAAGATCTTTTATATATAATTAATTTAAGTTTGTTAACCCTCTAAAGAATGTTTTACTCTTTCTATGTTATCTCTTTATTCTTAGTTTATTATTATTATTCTCCTTTAGTAATTTATCTTATTTATTCTTATTACTGAAAGACATTTGACTAAATAAAAATGGTAAGGAAATATTATAAAGTCACATATAAAAGGGAATTGTATTTATAAACGTAAATAAGGTATTTTACAATTAATCAAAATAATAAGCAATGAAAGTTATGATAGAGTTTCAGGATCGTTTGGCATACGTTCTGATTTCACTAAAGTACAAATTAAAGAATAATAGTCAGGAAAGTATTTAACTTATTTAAGGCTTAATCCTTAATTATGAATGACAATAGCTTTACATCAAGTTAGTTAATCGTTAATATGTAAAGTAGAATATTCAATCACAAATCATCTCTGAATCAAACATTAATTCTAATCACCAAAATTTACCAGTAATTCAAAATATATATCTCTTCAAGTAAATTAAACATATATGATTTCTCCAAGTAAATTAAACATATATGATTTCTCCAAGTAAATTAAACATATATGATTTCTCCAAATAAATTAAACATATATGATTTCTCCAAGTAAATTAAACATATATGATTTCTCCAAATAAATTAAACATATATTATTTCTCCAAGTAAATAAAACATATATGATTTCTCCAAGTAAATTAAACATATATGATTTCTCCAAGTAAATTAAACATATATGATTTCTCCAAGTAAATTAAACATATATGATTTCTCCAAGTAAATTAAACATATATGATTTCTCCAAGTAAATTAAACATATATGATTTCTCCAAATAAATTAAACATATATGATTTCTCCAAGTAAATTAAACATATATGATTTCTCCAAATAAATTAAACATATATTATTTCTCCAAGTAAATTAAACATATATGATTTCTCCAAGTAAATTAAACATATATAATTTCTCCAAATAAATTAAACATATATGATTTCTCCAAGTAAATTAAACATATATGATTTCTCCAATTAAATTAAACATATATGCTTTCTCCAAATAAATTAAACATATATGATTTCTCCAAGTAAATTAAACATATATGATTTCTCCAAGTAAATTAAACATATATGATTTCTCCAAATAAATTAAACATATATGATTTCTCCAAGTAAATTAAACATATATGATTTCTCCAAATAAATTAAACATATATGATTTCTCCAAGTAAATTAAACATATATGATTTCTCCAAGTAAATTAAACATATATGATTTCTCCAAATAAATTAAACATATATGATTTCTCCAAGTAAATTAAACATATATGATTTCTCCAAATAAATTAAACATATATGATTTCTCCAAGTAAATTAAACATATATGATTTCTCCAAATAAATTAAACATATATGATTTCTCCAAGTAAATTAAACATATATGATTTCTCCAAGTAAATTAAACATATATGATTTCACCAAGTAAATTAAACATATATGATTTCTCCAAGTAAATTAAACATATATGAGTTCTCCAAGTAAATTAAACAGATATGATTTCTCCAAGTAAATTAAACATATATGATTTCTCCAAATAAATTAAACATATATGATTTCTCCAAGTAAATTAAACATATATGATTTCTCCAAGAAAATTAAACATATATGATTTCACCAAGTAAATTAAACATATATGATTTCTCCAAGTAAATTAAACATATATGATTTCTCCAAATAAATTAAACATATATGATTTCTCCAAGTAAATTAAACATATATGATTTCTCCAAGTAAATTAAACATATATGATTTCTCCATGTAAATTAAACATATATGATTTCACCAAGTAAATTAAACATATATGATTTCTCCAAGTAAATTAAACATATATGATTTCTCCAAATAAATTAAACATATATGATTTCTCTAAGTAAATTAAACATATATGATTTCTCCAAGTAAATTAAACATATATGATTTCTCTAAGTAAATTAAACATATATGATTTCTCCAAGTAAATTAAACATATATAATTTCTCCAAGTAAATTAAACATATATGATTTCTCCAAGTAAATTAAACATATATGATTTCTCTAAGTAAATTAAACATATATGATTTCTCTAAGTAAATTAAACATATATGATTCCTCCAAATAAATTAAACATATATGATTTCTCCAAGTAAATTAAACATATATGATTTCTTCAAGTAAATTAAACATATATGATTTCTCCAAATAAATTAAACATATATGATTTCTCCAAGTAAATTAAATATATATGATTTCTCCAAGTAAATTAAACATATATGATTTCTCCAAATAAATTAAACATATATGATTTCTCCAAGTAAATTAAACATATATGATTTCTCCAAATAAATTAAACATATATGATTTCTCCAAGTAAATTAAACATATATGATTTCTCCAAGTAAATTAAACATATATGATTTCTCCAAATAAATTAAACATATATGATTTCTCCAAGTAAATTAAACATATATGATTTCTCTAAGTAAATTAAACATATATGATTTCTCCAAGTAAATTAAACATATATGATTTCTCCAAGTAAATTAAACATATATGATTTCTCCAAATAAATTAAACATATATGATTTCTCCAAGTAAATTAAACATATATGATTTCTCCAAGTAAATTAAACATATATGATTTCACCAAGTAAATTAAACATAATATATGATTTCTCCAAGTAAATTAAACATATATGATTTCTCCAAATAAATTAAACATATGTGATTTCTCCAAGTAAATTAAACATATATGATTTCTCCAAATAAATTAAACATATATGATTTCTCCAAGTAAATTAAACATATATGATTTCTCCAAGTAAATTAAACATATATGATTTCTCCAAATAAATTAAACATATATGATTTCTCCAAGTAAATTAAACATATATGATTTCTCCAAATAAATTAAACATATATTGTGACGCATGTCGAGTATGAGCATGCTGTACAGAACGCCCAGTCAGGCCCCACTCTCGCTAGGATCGTCAGGGCAGGAACTTTGGCTGTAGTCTGTGTAAAGTTTCCTAACTTAGTTTATGTGAGCCGTTGTACTATAAGTATTATAAATATGTATTTTGTTTTCATCTGAGTCAACGAGTTATATTTTATATCATTAGTTATAAGTGTTGTGTGTGGGACTTATTTGTAATGATGAGAGGAGAGAGAGAGAGTACGGGGGGCCAGTGAGTGCGCCATGCGGCAGGTAGGCCTAATTCCCTCCTCCCTCCTCCCTCCTCCCCCTCAGTGCGTGGGAAATCCTTTGTCGATCCCAGATTGAGAGAGAATATTACGTAATGATTGCTAGTGGGCGGTCCTTAGTAGTTGGCGATATGCTCACTAGAGGGCCGAGTATAAAAAGGGAGGTCTCGCCGCATTTTCCTCAGAACTCATTAGGCAAAGCGACTTCTCATATCCCTTGCAACTATATATATTCTTCCGACTGATGTGAACTTTCCCTACTCTCTGTACCGCCTACCTTCTTCCTTTCCCGAACCCTTTTTTAACCTCAATGACCCCTTTGGTGCAGATTTAGTCAGCCAAAGTATTGTCGCTTGAGTTCTCACGAGATATATGCCTATTAGATAGCCTATTTTGGAAGGGATAACTAGAATAGGATTGATTAATGTTTTGTTGCACTCGTATATGCATTTCCCTGTGTATGATTATTCATGTTCCTGTTTTCTGCTGATCTAGGTGATGCTAGACTGGGATAAGGCTACTAGAGTTGTGATTCCCGATGTGTATTAGGTTTTGTTGAACCTGTACAATCGCAACGGAGACTTGGAAAGCCTAGGTGGTCTTTCTGACTGTGTACCTTGTGAGTTTAGCACTGTGTTGCGAGTGAGGGCTTTTGCCTCTGCCACCCAGCACTGTGCTAACTCGTTTGCTTGACTTTGAGAGGATCGCCAGGAGAGAACCAGATACTAGTGATCTGGATCTCTCAAGAGAGCATCCCGTCAATTACCGTAATTTGGCCGCACAGTCTTAAGGACCTCGCTAGGCTACGAGCCGCTTGCTCAGCCATTGTTTCCTAGCCTACTACATCCCAGCTAGACTTTGCTCGGTCAGCAGATACAGCATGGTATTGAAGCTTTCCTTATGTATGTTATTGTTTATGCACTATTGATTTCATGTGTGGCACGCATAGCTACTTTAGAGATTAGTGGCCCCCCGAGCACAATCCTAGTAGGCTATTGCCAGTGCATTGTCGGAGTACTTCTTTTATATGTTTGCCATTTACTACTGTCTATTCTTATAATTCTTCTTATGTCAATTTAAAGCCTTTAATATTAGTTAATTGCCAGTGTGTTGCTTATTGAATTGCTGTTCAAAATCCGATACTTACTTCTTACGAGTATCCGAGAAGCATCTAACTTTATCAGAAGATTCCTTGCTCGATGCTCGAGGACTATTGTTTAACGTAACGTAATAGTGCCGATCCGAAGTAGAGGGTGGAGGACTTCTTAAGTTCTTAGTCAAGGGTGGATTACTTCGGCTTCGGCCAACACTATTCTTTGGTGTTGTTGTATTTACTTCTTTGTTTGATTGTTGACCAGACTAGATAACTCCCGTCTTTTTATTAGTCTGTTGTGAAACGCTAGTACCGAGTTCTTGTATACCCCGTTATAGCAGATAGAACTCTGGAGGGTATTGGTGTTTTTTGTTCGGCTGGCAGTACTCTGGGGTTGGGATCGTGTGTTTCCGTTGTGGCAGCGAGCCATACTCGAGTCCTGTGTGAGAGCCCTAGTGTACCTGAGTGCCCGGTCGTAACAAATGGCGACCTTGCTTAGGATTTTGTGAACAGTATAAATTTTTGCAGAGTTGTACAACATTTGTTTGTTTGTACTTTAGCGTGCATATTGAAGAATATTTTTTTTTGTAGGGCAATTAGTAGAGCATTTAAGAGACTCCAGTTAATTTAGTAATTAGTGCTTGCATAAGGAAGTTTAACACTTTTGTCTCGAGAATTTTTTTGTGGACTTCAGTATGTCGTGCCCTAGCACTGACGAGGAGCGAGAGATGCCATTTGAAGAGGTGCCGTTAGTAATCAGTGAGGAGGATGCTAGAGTTTTTGTGAGTAAGCGGTACCACGGGACGGAGGAGAGGCTGACTGGGGTGGATATTTATGGCTTGCACCTGATCGCCAAGGTTTTGGGCCTATCCAATGTAATAGGGATGTCCAAGAGGGAGCTGATTTCCTGGGTGTTGCGTGGGCGACATGGGGTTTCGGAGGAGAGGGCGTTTGGGGGGGGTTCCTCCCCAGATCCCCTCTCACTCGACTCCCACAGTGCCGTCCACTCAGTTGCCGGAGATTAGCACTCTCCCACAGAGGGATGAGAATTGGCAGATTGGAGTGCCCTCGGGCGGTGCACATGGTGGTTCCCCAGTTTTTGCCCCCCCTCCTTCAGTAGTGGCAGCTCCCTCTTCCTGCCTGTCTCCAGATATGATATTTAGACTTGAGCTTGCTAAAATGGAGAATGAGACTAGGAGGCAGGAGAATGAGACTAGGAAGCATGAGATTGAGGCTGAGGCTAGGAAGCAGGAGAAGGAGATTGAGGCTGAGACTAGGAGGCAGGAGAATGAGACTAGGAAGCATGAGATTGAGGCTGAGTCTAGGAGGCACGAGGCTGAGCTTAGGTACGACTCCGAGAAATATTGTGCTCAAATAGATTTAGATAAGACTCGTGCAGAGTCGACAGGGACTCGGATGGGCCGTGAGGGCCAAGTAAGAGAACAGTCCTTGTCCCACTTAGTCAAATTGGTGCCGGCATTTAGTGAAACTGAAGTCACAGAATTTTTTAATCGTTTTGAGAAGAAGTGTAGGGAGCATAATTGGCCTGAAGAGAAGTGGGCAGCTCTAGTCTCCTCAAGACTTACGGGTAAGGGTCTGAAGGCTTATGATGCACTACCTTTAGAGTCTTGCATTGACTACCCAGAATTGAAGAGAGCTGTCCTACGGGCATACGAGTTGCAACCAGAAACATATCGATTGAAGTTTCGGGGTGTTACGAAGACTAGGGAGGCGACCTTTCTTGAACATGCCCGGGACTTAAAAGATGCACTTACAAACTGGACACGTTCTGAGAAAGCTGAGACGGCCGAACAGTTGACTGAGCTGTTTCTGCTCGAGCAGTTTTATAAGTGTACAGGTGCAGAAATGACTTTAACCATTAAAGAAAAGAACCCAACAACTCTACAGGAGGCAGCTGAGATGGCTGACCTCCGGCTATCACTAATTCGTGGGTGCGGGTCTGCCCAGCGTAGTGAGGCAGGTAACAAGGGGCGTGACGCCCCACCCCCCCGAGTTAGTGATATACATTATGCAAACAAGTACAAGAGCTATGATACCAAGACTGACCACAAGACTAGCACCGTCCCATTTAAGAAGGGGCCGGGCCCTTCCCAGTACCAAGGGAAGCCCAGAGGGGAGTTGGAGTGTTATCATTGTCATGAAAAGGGGCACTTTGCAAGAGTCTGTCCTAGCAAACCACCTACAGCAGCTGTGTCTTTGGCCTGCAACATTGGTGTGTCTCCGAAGTTTTCTGAGTTTGCCCGGGGCAGTTCGTCAGAGGCTGAGGCACAGCCAATGCAGAAGCACCTGGGAGGCTCGAACCCTGCTCAGGATGTTTTTTGCGACCATAGAGGACGGGGTTGCGTGATGTGGGCGGGGCGCAAGCATGGAGTAGAGGTCTTGCGTGATACAGGTGCTTCCCAGACTCTGATGAATAACTTGACTGGCTACCCTATAAATGCGGCTCGGGTGGTAGTGGTGCAGGGTATTAATGCAACTCGGTCATACCCGCTGGTGCGGTTGGAGTTGGAGGTGGATGGTGTGGCACGTGAATTGGATGTCGGGATTGTGGAGAAACTGCCAGTGGAGGGCGTCGACCTTCTTCTCGGCAACGACTTTGCAATGCCCGCTTCTGAGGTTCTACCCTTAGTCGTTGCCGAGAGGCCGGCCGACGTGAGTGGGGAAGAGCAAGAGTGGGTCGAGCGGTGCCAGACACAACCCATGGCGTGTGTTGTCACCCGAGCTCGGACAGCTAAAGTGTCACAGCCTAGTCCTCCGTCTTCAGACCAGCAGAGGAACGATCAACAGGAGGAGGCTAAAGCTGGAGTTGGTTTTAAGAGTTTTGACTCGGCGGCTCTCCCGGGTGATTTAGTATTGGCACCTATGTTAGAGTCTGGAGAGGCCCCAGGACCTGTCACAGCTAGTGAGGAGGTAGGGCCGGAAGAGACTCCGAGGCAGCAACGTTACACACGGAGAGAAAAAAGGGTTGCTCAGTTTGATATTGGGGAAGGACTTGGGTTGCTTCGGAAGCATCTAGACAGGTTGGTTCCCTCAGATATTTGTAAACTGCAGTTGGAGGATCCGGAAGTTCAGAAGTGTGGTAATGGTGCTGTCGAGATCAAACACGAGGACGGGGAAGCATGTCATGTGAACCTGTTGGAGGAGTTTGTGAGGCAACCACCTGAGCATCCTGCTGTCCCTGCGTTGGTCTGCCGCGGCCAAGGTGGAGAAGGAGAGGGGGGGCAGTAGGGCACAGGTGGAGGAGAGTAGGGATTGTCATGTCTCGGCGGAGCAGTGGGCGGGGGACACGAGTCTGGTGGCTGTGGAAGCGCTAGAGCACTTGCCTGAGCAACAGTGTGCAGCACTCCAGCACCAGCTCGGTTCATACCCCACTGGTCGTGCCGAGCCCCAGAGTCTCACAACTCGGGCGGTGCAAGATGTTCCACGGGCAGGTCACGTGAATGTTGAAAGACCGTTAGCCTCGTTGTTTCGGTGGTTTAAGGTGGGCGACGAGGCTTTGGCATGGTTGCCAGGTCAGGGTCGACCCATGGCTGCCAAGGGTGGTGGTCAAAAGGAGGACATTGAGCAGATTGGTAAGGTCGGCTGTGGTATCGCAGTGCCCGGTCGTCGCATAGCCTCCCAATGCTGCTCTAGTCTAATGCAACAGTCCTACCATAGACCGACTGTATCTGGCCATGTCTCTAAAAGCGGTGATGCTGAGCAGGCAGATGTCGTCACAAGGAATGCGGGGGTGCGCATGTACGGTATCGGCGGGGAAGCCTTAGCAATAATGAACTGTGGGAGTGACTGCACAGGTGGTACTGATTGTCCCTCTCATGACCTGGCTGTTCTAGGGACGAAGGTGGAGAAGGAGGGAGACTACAGGTTAGAAGCTGCGGTCTCGGCTGGGTTGTGGGAGGGCACTAGGCATGTTGTTCGTGGAGACAGTGCAAGGCAGTTGTTTACTAGGCTATGGCAGTGCTTTCGCATGTTTGTTGCTTCTCCAGGCCTGATGTACGGGGTAGAATCCGACATGCAGGCTGGAGATAGTGCAAGGCTCCGTTTAATTCCCTACCGTATAAATCCTGCTCGACAGCCTATGGTACAAGCAGAGCTGGATTACGTGTGGACGAAGGGTCTGAGGGATAAGGAATGTCGTGAGTGGTCGTTGCCTGTAACTTTGTCCGAGCGTGCTAAAGAGGTATGTGGTTTTGTTGTGGACGGGAGTACCTACCGGTGCAATGTTATGCCTGACGGACTTGAGAATGCACCAGCAACGTTTCAGAACCTGATGAATGAAAGTGAAAAGGACGATGATGCGCTGGGGCATTTCGAGGTCTATGTTCCAGCCTATGGTCCGGTCGTTGTAGTTTACCCAGATCATCACCCTCTCAAGATCTTGGACCAGTTTCACAATCGGAATATGAGGCTGACCAGGTGGTCACTAAGGTTATTGGTATATAACCTGGACGTACGCCATATTGCCGGTTGTGATAACGTGGTTGCAGATGGTCGTTCAAGGGTATATGATCCTGGGTAGATTGACACACGGGTAGCCTCCTGCTTTAGTTTGAATAGTATTTTGCGCTTGGTGCTTGTTGGCTCGCGGTTGTAGCCCAGCGTATTGGGTCGTAAAGCAGGAGTTGAGCGTTTGGTATAGAAGAAAATAGGCTGCCCTTATAGTGCAGCCGGGAAAAACATATTAAAATATAAAAATCATAAAAAAAAACTCTTTCTTTTTGATATAGATAATTGTATAAGTTTGTCATAGCCTATTGAGTTTGAGTAGTCCACGAACTATCAAACGGCTGAGCTGCTGTAAGCTCGCTCTGGGAGCATGATATTGTGTCTTTTGCTATTGTTGGGAGGAGTTATAAAATGTGAATTTTTTTTTTAATAATAAGATGTGTTTTAGTGATAAACTCAGCTTTGTTTTAGTGCCGTGCGGTCGCTGGGTGTGAGGGGCTTGATGGGGTTCTGTGTGTCAGATTTTAGCTCAGGGTTGAGCAAGTAAAATCTTGGGGGAGGTGTGACGCATGTCGAGTATGAGCATGCTGTACAGAACGCCCAGTCAGGCCCCACTCTCGCTAGGATCGTCAGGGCAGGAACTTTGGCTGTAGTCTGTGTAAAGTTTCCTAACTTAGTTTATGTGAGCCGTTGTACTATAAGTATTATAAATATGTATTTTGTTTTCATCTGAGTCAACGAGTTCTATTTTATATCATTAGTTATAAGTGTTGTGTGTGGGACTTATTTGTAATGATGAGAGGAGAGAGAGAGAGTACGGGGGGCCAGTGAGTGCGCCATGCGGCAGGTAGGCCTAATTCCCTCCTCCCTCCTCCCTCCTCCCCCTCAGTGCGTGGGAAATCCTTTGTCGATCCCAGATTGAGAGAGAATATTACGTAATGATTGCTAGTGGGCGGTCCTTAGTAGTTGGCGATAAGCTCACTAGAGGGCCGAGTATAAAAAGGGAGGTCTCGCCGCATTTTCCTCAGAACTCATTAGGCAAAGCGACTTCTCATATCCCTTGCAACTATATATATTCTTCCGACTGATGTGAACTTTCCCTACTCTCTGTACCGCCTACCTTCTTCCTTTCCCGAACCCTTTTTTAACCTCAATGACCCCTTTGGTGCAGATTTAGTCAGCCAAAGTA
Organism: Lithodes maja; assembly: GCA_037953745.1. Lineage (NCBI taxonomy): Eukaryota > Metazoa > Arthropoda > Malacostraca > Decapoda > Lithodidae > Lithodes > Lithodes maja. Next base: position 142,176 of record JBAKBP010002165.1, read on the forward strand.
TTGTCGCTTGAGTTCTCACGAGATATATGCCTATTAGATAGCCTATTTTGGAAGGGATAACTAGAATAGGATTGATTAATGTTTTGTTGCACTCGTATATGCATTTCCCTGTGTATGATTATTCATGTTCCTGTTTTCTGCTGATCTAGGTGATGCTAGACTGGGATAAGGCTACTAGAGTTGTGATTCCCGATGTGTATTAGGTTTTGTTGAACCTGTACAATCGCAACGGAGACTTGGAAAGCCTAGGTGGTCTTTCTGACTGTGTACCTTGTGAGTTTAGCACTGTGTTGCGAGTGAGGGCTTTTGCCTCTGCCACCCAGCACTGTGCTAACTCGTTTGCTTGACTTTGAGAGGATCGCCAGGAGAGAACCAGATACTAGTGATCTGGATCTCTCAAGAGAGCATCCCGTCAATTACCGTAATTTGGCCGCACAGTCTTAAGGACCTCGCTAGGCTACGAGCCGCTTGCTCAGCCATTGTTTCCTAGCCTACTACATCCCAGCTAGACTTTGCTCGGTCAGCAGATACAGCATGGTATTGAAGCTTTCCTTATGTATGTTATTGTTTATGCACTATTGATTTCATGTGTGGCACGCATAGCTACTTTAGAGATTAGTGGCCCCCCGAGCACAATCCTAGTAGGCTATTGCCAGTGCATTGTCGGAGTACTTCTTTTATATGTTTGCCATTTACTACTGTCTATTCTTATAATTCTTCTTATGTCAATTTAAAGCCTTTAATATTAGTTAATTGCCAGTGTGTTGCTTATTGAATTGCTGTTCAAAATCCGATACTTACTTCTTACGAGTATCCGAGAAGCATCTAACTTTATCAGAAGATTCCTTGCTCGATGCTCGAGGACTATTGTTTAACGTAACGTAATAGTGCCGATCCGAAGTAGAGGGTGGAGGACTTCTTAAGTTCTTAGTCAAGGGTGGATTACTTCGGCTTCGGCCAACACTATTCTTTGGTGTTGTTGTATTTACTTCTTTGTTTGATTGTTGACCAGACTAGATAACTCCCGTCTTTTTATTAGTCTGTTGTGAAACGCTAGTACCGAGTTCTTGTATACCCCGTTATAGCAGATAGAACTCTGGAGGGTATTGGTGTTTTTTGTTCGGCTGGCAGTACTCTGGGGTTGGGATCGTGTGTTTCCGTTGTGGCAGCGAGCCATACTCGAGTCCTGTGTGAGAGCCCTAGTGTACCTGAGTGCCCGGTCGTAACAATATGATTTCTCCAAGTAAATTAAACATATATGATTTCTCCAAATAAATTAAACATATATGATTTCTCTAAGTAAATTAAACATATATGATTTCTCCAAGTAAATTAAACATATATGATTTCTCCAAATAAATTAAACATATATGATTTCTCCAAGTAAATTAAACATATATGATTTCTCCAAATAAATTAAACATATTTGATTTCTCCAAGTAAATTAAACATATATGATTTCTCCAAATAAATTAAACATATATGATTTCTCCAAGTAAATTAAACATATATGATTTCTCCAAGTAAATTAAACATATATGATTTCACCAAGTAAATTAAACATATATGATTTCTCCAAGTAAATTAAACATATATGATTTCTCCAAGTAAATTAAACATATATGATTTCTCCAAGTAAATTAAACAGATATGATTTCTCCAAGTAAATTAAACATATATGATTTCTCCAAATAAATTAAACATATATGATTTCTCCAAGTAAATTAAACATATATGATTTCTCCAAGTAAATTAAACATATATGATTTCACCAAGTAAATTAAACATATATGATTTCTCCAAGTAAATTAAACATATATGATTTCTCCAAATAAATTAAACATATATGATTTCTCCAAGTAAATTAAACATATATGATTTCTCCAAGTAAAGTAAACATATATGATTTCTCCAAGTAAATTAAACATATATGATTTCACCAAGTAAATTAAACATATATGATTTCTCCAAGTAAATTAAACATATATGATTTCTCCAAATAAATTAAACATATATGATTTCTCTAAGTAAATTAAACATATATGATTTCTCCAAGTAAATTAAACATATATGATTTCTCCAAGTAAATTAAACATATATGATTTCTCTAAGTAAATTAAACATATATGATTTCTCTAAGTAAATTAAACATATATGATTTCTCCAAGTAAATTAAACATATATAATTTCTCCAAGTAAATTAAACATATATGATTTCTCCAAGTAAATTAAACATATATGATTTCTCTAAGTAAATTAAACATATATGATTTCTCTAAGTAAATTAAACATATATGATTTCTCCAAATAAATTAAACATATATGATTTCTCCAAGTAAATTAAACATATATGATTTCTCCAAGTAAATTAAACATATATGATTTCTCCAAATAAATTAAACATATATGATTTCTCCAAGTAAATTAATCATATATGATTTCTCCAAGTAAATTAAACATATATGATTTCTCCAAATAAATTAAACATATATGATTTCTCCAAGTAAATTAAACATATATGATTTCTCCAAATAAATTAAACATATATGATTTCTCCAAGTAAATTAAACATATATGATTTCTCCAAGTAAATTAAACATATATGATTTCTCCAAATAAATTAAACATATATGATTTCTCCAAGTAAATTAAACATATATGATTTCTCCAAATAAATTAAACATATATGATTTCTCCAAGTAAATTAAACATATATGATTTCTCCAAATAAATTAAACATATATGATTTCTCCAAATAAATTAAACATATATGATTTCTCCAAGTAAATTAAACATATATGATTTCACCAAGTAAATTAAACATATATGATTTCTCCAAGTAAATTAAACATATATGATTTATCCAAGTAAATTAAACATATATGATTTCTCCAAGTAAATTAAACATATATGATTTCTCCAAGTAAATTAAACATATATGATTTCTCCAAATAAATTAAACATATATGATTTCTCCAAGTAAATTAAACATATATGATTTCTCCAAGTAAATTAAACATATATGATTTCACCAAGTAAATTAAACATATATGATTTCTCCAAGTAAATTAAACATATATGATTTCTCCAAATAAATTAAACATATATGATTTCTCCAAGTAAATTAAACATATATAATTTCTCCAAGTAAATTAAACATATATGATTTCTCCAAGTAAATTAAACATATATGATTTCACCAAGTAAATTAAACATATATGATTTCTCCAAGTAAATTAAACATATATGATTTCTCCAAATAAATTAAACATATATGATTTCTCTAAGTAAATTAAACATATATGATTTCTCCAAGTAAATTAAACATATATGATTTCTCAAAGTAAATTAAACATATATGATTTCTCTAAGTAAATTAAACATATATGATTTCTCTAAGTAAATTAAACATATATGATTTCTCCAAGTAAATTAAACATATATAATTTCTCCAAGTAAATTAAACATATATGATTTCTCCAAGTAAATTAAACATATATGATTTCTCTAAGTAAATTAAACATATATGATTTCTCTAAGTAAATTAAACATATATGATTTCTCCAAGTAAATTAAACATATATGATTTCTCCAAGTAAATTAAACATATATGATTTCTCCAAGTAAATTAAACATATATGATTTCTCCAAGTAAATTAAACATATATGATTTCTCTAAGTAAATTAAACATATATGATTTCTCCAAGTAAATTAAACATATATGATTTCTCCAAGTAAATTAAACATATATGATTTCTCTAAGTAAATTAAACATATATGATTTCTCTAAGTAAATTAAACATATATGATTTCTCCAAGTAAATTAAACATATATGATTTCTCCAAGTAAATTAAACATATATGATTTCTCCAAGTAAATTAAACATATGATTTCTCCAAGTAAATTAAACATATATGATTTCTCCAAGTAAATTAAACATATATGATTTCTCTAAGTAAATTAAACATATATGATTTCTCCAAGTAAATTAAACATATATGATTTCTCTAAGTAAATTAAACATATATGATTTCTCCAAGTAAATTAAACATATATGATTTTTCTAAGTAAATTAAACATATATGATTTCTCCAAGTAAATTAAACATATATGATTTCTCCAAGTAAATTAAACATATATGATTTCTCTAAGTAAATTAAACATATATGATTTCTCCAAGTAAATTAAACATATATGATTTCTCCAAGTAAATTAAACATATATGATTTCTCTAAGTAAATTAAACATATATGATTTCTCCAAGTAAATTAAACATATATGATTTCTCCAAGTAAATTAAACATATATGATTTCTCCAAGTAAATTAAACAGTAAAGTAAAATTATTTCTCCAATCACAAAATCTTAAAGGAAATGAGTGTATGTTTTGGACATACCTCTGGTTAATTAATAGTCACAAATAATCCCTAACTAACGAGTAAGAGGTCGCTGCCGGACGCTGCTTAACACATAATAATATACAAGCCTTTGAAGTCTGTCTCGTCTGCCCACCACACTGCTCGTGTTCCCCAGCTAGAAATGTACTAGTTTGAATTATAAAATCCCAGTCTTATATATCGTTCCCTGGACCTAGCTAACCAATCAGGAGGTAGATAGCAGGTGCCGGGACCAGTAAGAAGGCAGGAAACACGTCGACCAGTTACAGGTGAGAAGCAGGTGACCGAGGCCCGTGAGTGGTTGGGGCAGTAGGGAGAAGGGGGCTGGTTCCGTCTCGTCCGGTAGTTTGCCCCTCCACGTCCACACAAACTTGGCTGGTTTTTCTCTCTCTCTCTATTTCTATCTCTCTTGTAAGCAAGGTGAGTTGTTGCCACAAGGTAATTGTAAAGTCACGTTCAACAGGTTGGTCTGGCCACATGACATCCGGTCGGTACGGATGTTACAATATATATATTTATGACACCTTGTATATATATATATATATATATATATATATATATATATATATATATATATATATATATATAGTATATATATATATATATATATATATATATATAATATATACTGTATATAATTATACAGTATATACCCACACACACATACACACATTTTTGTTACCATTCATTATATTTTGTTTGACATCTTGTATATATAATTATATACCGGTATATATATTTATATATTACTTTATTTGTGTGTACAATAGAATTATTTCTGAATTTATTACTTGAAGATAACCTGGCTTTCTTGTTTTGTTTTTTCAGTGTCAACCCAGGAGCCATTTCCCTTCTCGTTGGAAAGGGTTGTGGCCCTATCAGGTAAGTAAAATTGACAACCTTCATGACTGACATGTGTTCTATGAACATTATACTATTATTGGCAAGGAAAATTATATAAAAGTGTTGTATATTGTGGCAAAGATATACAACTGTATAAACATTCTCATATATTTACCTAACAATAACAATGCATGGAAACAATTGCGCATAGCTTGCGAACCAATTACGCTATATGATTTTGGTTTTCCCCATTAGAAAGAGCATAATTTTCCGATTACGGTAATATAAACAGTTATATACGTATCCGAGCAAATAAAGCAACGCCGAGGTGGGGAACAGCTCAGAACCCGGCTAGCGTCGGCGGAAAGGGGACGAGTGAAGCGTAAATATTCGCATTTTGGCTCTTCATTTCAAATATTCATACAGCAAAAAGTATTTGTCGTAGGAACTTCTAGTTTCTTTTATTCTCTTCAGCATTATCTGCCGTATTCATACAGCCTAAATTTAGAACCATAGACATCGTAACAACGAACTTAATCGAAAATGTTATAAACCATATCATGCAAAGTCATCCTTTTTTCTTTTTCGGTCACTGCTTGAAAACTATTGAAGATAGACAATTTCTGTTTTCAGATTTGGAAAGCGGAGAAAAAATACTAATATTTGAGCAAATAAAAATATTTGGTCATCAGTCACAATTTCGAGATAGGACGGTGTGAAGACAATTGCCCGGGTATTCCGAAATCGTTTAAACTTACATATTGCGATTTTTTTTACATTTTTTTTTTATAATCTAGTACAGTTATTCCTCTTTCTATTGACATATGATACATCACAATAAACAGCATTCTGGTGGATGAAAATACAGAAAAACACAAGGCTTCGAAAACTCGCCCAGCCTGGTATTTCATGGCAAAATAAAGAAGGGCTGACGGTTTTCAATCAATTTAAGTTAGGGGATGCGAGAGTGTTAAATTACTATTCTTACCTTATCATCTTTAGTGTTCTAAAGATGAGGTGACAGCAGGACTGTGTGTGTGTTTTTAACACGTTGTTGAGGTGTTTTAGTTCATCCATACTCTGCTGAAGAATATAAATGTGTATTAGTTTGAGAAATAATATATTTGTGCACTAAACAAAAAATAAAGAATGGTTCATTTATCTTCTTCTTCGTCTATTGAGCTCGTCCCGGAATCTTTTACGACTCTATAGAGGACTGTCCATATGTACCGGCACTAGCTCAGAGAAGAGTGTTGAGAGGGGAGAAGGGGTGTTGGAGAGAGAGGAAGCTGTTGGAGTGGCTTTGTTATGTGTGTTTAGTCTGTATACGTCGTCAGGATGTCCCCTGACTGGGTGTGAGCATGTGAAACATGCTAGAACGTACTACCACACCCACTAAATATCCACTGTGGCAGGGATTCGATCCCGGGTCTTGCAGATTCACACGTGAGTGTGCTCACCACTCGACCGCCGCGGCTCTTCTATGGATGAATATTCCACTAATGTGTTGATCATATCCATTCAATGTATGATAAAGATTTACTTTGGAGTATTGATGCCATGGCATGATGAGTATTATATAAATTATATTAGATCAGATATGTGATTGTAAGGGTGTCATCCTCTGGCAGTCACCCTAGAATGAGGTAGTTTGCATACGAGGACGAGTTCATGTTATGTACCTTATACGGGCTTGTAGCTAATTCACACACAAGCCCAGTCCGAGTCAAGTAAACAAGGCCTCTGAGGTGGAAAGATGCACAATTTTATTCTTACCCTGAGGAGCACGATAATAGGTTTGAATTGATCTATCCCTCTTGCACAATTCCCACCACTCTTACAAAACATAATGTAAAGTACACCCAGAAGTGAAAGTCCCTGGCCAGGGGTTACCCCAAACATTGTAGCTCCACAAGCTCAGAATAATATAGCCTCGCAACGATGTTACGTCAATAATAGGTAATATACAGTATACTTATGTTACGTCAATAATAGGTAATATACAGTATACTTATGTTACGTCAATAATAGGTAATATACAGTATACTTATGTTACGTCAATAATAGGTAATATACAGTATACTTATGTTACGTCAATAATAGGTAATATACAGTATACTTATGTTACGTCAATAATAGGTAATATACAGTATACTTATGTTACGTCAATAATAGGTAATATACAGTATACTTATGTTACGTCAATAATAGGTAATATACAGTATACTTATGTTACGTCAATAATAGGTAATATACAGTATACTTATGTTACGTCAATAATAGGTAATATACAGTATACTTATGTTACGTCAATAATAGGTAATATACAGTATACTTATGTTACGTCAATAATAGGTAATATACAGTATACTTATGTTACGTCAATAATAGGTAATATACAGTATACTTATGTTACGTCAATAATAGGTAATATACAGTATACTTATGTTACGTCAATAATAGGTAATATACAGTATACTTATGTTACGTCAATAATAGGTAATATACAGTATACTTATGTTACGTCAATAATAGGTAATATACAGTATACTTATGTTACGTCAATAATAGGTAATATACAGTATACTTATGTTACGTCAATAATAGGTAATATACAGTATACTTATGTTACGTCAATAATAGGTAATATATAGTATACTTATGTTACGTCAATAATAGGTAATATACAGTATACTTATGTTACGTCAATAATAGGTAATATACAGTATACTTATGTTACGTCAATAATAGGTAATATACAGTATACTTATGTTACGTCAATAATAGGTAATATACAGTATACTTATGTTACGTCAATAATAGGTAATATACAGTATACTTATTTCATGGACACCAAAAAAAAAAAAAAAAAAGGGAAATTACAGGGAATAGGCTCGAACCCTTATTTTTCATGTTTTTTCCTCCAGATTTTGAGAAATTAGTGTTTTCATTGTTTTAGTTATAATTCCAATGTGGGATACACGATGGGCTGAGGGGGCTTTCCCCCCGCCCCCCCTCCTCAACCCCGCATGAATGATTGAAATCATTATTTATGTTGCCAGCAGGGGGTAAATATCGATTATACTGCATAAAGAAGGCGTTTGTAAACAGTTAGGATGTCCGTAAGAGCTCTGAGATTGATTAGAATGAACGTTTTTTCTATTAATATCGGGTTTTATAAATGTGATAAAAATTATTCTCCCACAGTGGATTATACATGAGTACAGTATAAGGATTCCATAGACCTACTTTGTCCCTAATACATTATGTATAATAATGCTGCGAGCCTATTCCCTATAATTATCAAAAAAAGTGTTATTCAATTATATATATTATAGAGATATTCATTTTTTACACCTACCCGTAGGTTGACAACACACATACACACACATTCTCTCTCATACCTTACAACTGTTTATTCATATTAATTTTATGATCGTGTATTCACACACTAGTCATCTCGTGAAATATCTTGCATCACACCTGTATACCAATATAATGTATATCTATTGATATACTGTATGAATTCCAATCCTCTTTATAATTTTATTAATTTGTATCACATAACACTTAAACACACGAATAAAATCGCTACATACTTTACATGTAACCTTACAAAATATGATATGTTAGGTAGTATTATACTGAAATGAAATCTAGTAATGATGTACTGTACTGTATATTATGTTTTCTCAACACATATTTCTTTAACCTAGCGAGTACCAGCGACGTGTGTTATAAATTATTCAAGCTATATTTAGACGGTATAATGCAGCTTAGGAAGGATCTGTGGTAGTTAAAAAGAGTTGGTTGAGATAGTTTGAAGCCTTATCATTGCAAGAGGTCCTTCCTAAGCTGAATAAAATCGTCTAATAATTGCCAGAATATGATAAAAAGAATGTCCATGGTACTGAATAGGTTAACCCCTTACTAGCGACGCACTTTATGCGTCGCCTTTGTATGTAACGCTAAACCCCAGCGACGCAATGGTTGCGTTCGTGTTAAATACTCTTGTCCTATGGCACCTAGAGGGTTCAGATTTGTATGGAAACTGCTTTAGTATCCCACGCATCAATACCGATGGTTGGAAACCCTCCAAGTCCAGCAGCGTGCGTGTGGGCGTGCGCGGGAGTGATTTTCCAGTATTTTGCCTACCCATTTCCCCATGTTAATTGCAACTTTCCACCACCCCGCAGGACCCCTAAATGACCTAGGTGAGCGTTTTTTGTTGGTTTTTTCTTCATTACTAATTCATCCCATGTGTTTTCAGGAGAAAAAAAAAAAATGACAACCTGCTGGTCTCTGGTTGTAGGCTTACATTTATTATATATCAGCTGGTGCTCAGTGGGTTAAAATCTTATCAGGGAGGTGCGTTATGAATATTTATAGCAAAATAGATGTTAATGCCAAACATTCCCTTCCGTGGAAGAGACTCTTCCTCTCAAAAAATGTAGATTTTTTTTTTTTTAGAGAACTTGTTTGGCTGAACGAACGGTTTTCTAAACGGTGGCGACCGTTTACCTACAATATTATTGGAATATAAAGGGTCTCGTTGATGAGAGGCCATGTAGACAGCGTCAGAGCTGGTGCGGTGCGACGGTGCCATGTGGATCTGCGCATACGCGACGACTTTGAATTTCTCCCCTTTAACCCTTAAAGATCGGGGTCGGACTTAAGTCCGGTTCCAATTTGCAGCAAGTTAGTAGCATTATTAAGGCTTTTAACCCTTGTCTAGCGGGCCCTCTGTGGCCGTTTTGGGCCTTTTCAGGCCATTCTGACTGCTATATCAACCATCAGTATGAAAGGAACTGTATTGCGCCGAAAACTAGGTGGAAATCGCTACACAATGACGCAACATACAGCTACGTAGCACTCGTGGAGCACTGACAGTGTTACCTCGAAGATGGAAGTTTAGCTGATTTTGCTACATTGCTCACTTTTAGCGAACTATTGGTTACACTGTCATCCTCCCGCGCGGTGGGGGAACTGGAGTTAGTGTGGGCCGGGAGGCCACAGATGTCGGACGTATGGATCATTACTATCCCACCCATTTTCACTCTATTTCCACCCTTTTTTCACCCGTTTTTTGCCAGTTTTTTCAACTCGACTTATGTGGTGTGCCGCTCTTTAAGGGTTAAAGGGTTAAAATCGAGTGCAAATGGCCGGGAGCGCAGCGGGCCAGACAGCAGACTCCCAGGGCTTACCGCCGCCCATTAACTCATGTTCCCTGTGTTCTCGAGAAGTCGGCAGTGTAGCCAGTGGTGAGCATAGCTGGGAAAAATATGCCGCTATACGCTAAACTCCCATGTTACTGGCATCACTGTATGAGAACCAAGAGTGCTACGTAGCTCGTTCTGGTCTCATTTTGAAGCTTTTAGCGCCTAGTTTTTTGCTAAATAATTTTGTTTTCATGCAGATACTTGAGTTATCATGCAGGAGGGCCTGAATATGCCCAAATAAGCCCAAACCCCCCCCCCCCCCCCCCCCGCTAGACAAGGGTTAAATAGGCGTTTCAAAACACGTCCAGCAGGCCGTCCCGCTAGCTCAGAGCTAGCAGCTGGGCCTCCCACCCAAGAGGTTGAGTCTTCGATCCCAGCACAATGGATAAATGCACTGAATTTCGGTGTGAGCATCCTAGGTTCGAATCCCTGGACTGCCACATATATTTGTTGATTTCATTAAATGAGTTTAGGAATAAAGTCGGTTGGTGGAGGGAACATAATAACAATACAATATTTTTGTAATTGTATTTTTCTTATTGAAAATACATTTAGGTAGCTTAGTTTAGTTAGGTTAGTCTAATATTAATAATACAAAAGCTTAAGAAAAAATAATCAAAGTCGTTGTGCATGCGCATATCCACTCAGCACTGACGCACCGCACCAGCACCGGCGCTCCATACATGGCCTCCCCGTTGACCCATGTCTTCGATTGCTCATTGAATTAACTCGATTGGATTCACTCAACATGTCGGCTAGCCTTGACAACTTTGCTGACCACTTTATCAGATTTTATTCGCCCAATTACTACTCAGGTAAGGAAATTCACGACATTTCACTGTTCTTTCTTGTATTTTTGGCTTGGAATCCTCATTTGGTGACCATTATTATCGATCTATTTGAGGTATATTTCCTGATATATGTCTTGCCATTTATGGAAGTAGGCCTAGCCCAATGTTGGTCCCTATGTATACTACTTTAGTAGGATAATATCTTTAAATCCAATATGTTAAAATAGTCAACAATAGCGTACGTACCTAGGTCAACAAGTCTAAGGTATTTAAAAAAAAAGTCCTTTCTTTATGACTAGGCTAGGCATTATACTCAACAGTAAATAGTACAGTATCCCAGATCAAGTGTAGAGATGATACCCTAGACTAGTGTTAGTGTTTTTATATTTTTACTTTCTTTAATATTTGAAAAGCCAATGCTCAAAACAAAAATAAAAATAAATAAAATAAAAATTAAAAACGTTTTAGGCCTAGACATAATATCCTCAGACAATAGTGAAGTCTATGAAGGCCAAATTCTGGACAATATATCTCTATTTACGCTATTTAGAATGGATGTTGTGAAACGGTTTCCTCAAATCTGGAATGACTGGGACAACATGGCACGGCAAGGACTCAGTGTTTCCACTTTAGGGTAAAATACCCCATTATAGGGGAATCAGACTGTATTTAGGGTAGAACTTAGGGTAATTCTAAAAAAGGCAAAATCTAGGAGAATTTGGGAATCTTTGGGGATAATTGTGTATTTTTTAGGGGATTATAGTATTTTTACATTAGCAGCTGGTATTTTATTTTGAAGGTGTAAGACACGGAATATTTGTGTGAAGTAAAGTAAAGTTATCCATTAAATTAAAGCTACCATTTTACGTGATTTATTGCCAAATGTTATAATAGTAAAGTGTTCATGCCATATGATTCATTTATGTGCTTCACATGCTTGCCTAAAGCTCCCCAAGTCACTTGAAGATCTTTGTCGAAATATCTATACTCATTTTAGCTTAAGCTCAAAGTGGCAAGATACATTCAAAGAATTTCAGGACTTTGTTGGCGTGGCTCCTCACAAAATATTAGCTCCAGGGCAGACTAGGTGGCTTTCACTGGAAATTTCTGTCAAGCGTTTACTTGAACAATGGGAGGCTCTTTGATGCAATTCTGAGAAAGCTGAATAGCAAATTTACTCTTGCTTACTTAGAATTTTTGTCTCATAACCTAAATCGCTTTAACCTCTGAAGTGCGCACGGGGGTAATTGAAAACGTCCCCCTGTGCTGACGTATTTGAGGTGTTTCCGTCACTAAAATATTCATTGTACCATTAATAGCATTAATAATTATCCATATGCGCCTATTATGGGTTGATTATAAAGGTATTAACCTGAAACAACAATAAAACGAGTGAAAACAGCGTTTGGATGGTCAAAATCGGAGATATAGCCCGCGAGTTGTATAATGTATGGGTGAGGCAAGCTACCTTCCCGCCAATTTCCCCCAAGGCCACTGAGACACAGTCGATCGATACTCTCTCTCTCTCTCTTGCACTCGATTGCCATCAGTGATGACAACACCCTGCTTGCAACTCGCTAATGTTAGCATGAAAATATACCTCAGAATAAGGGAATAATAGGGAAAATAGGTGATAACTGAGGGATAGGAGGAAAGTGGGGAAGGAGGGGAGGTAGAGGACTGAGATTTTGCATGGCCCAGGGGCCAAAAAAAAAAAAAAATTTTTTTTTTTTTTTTTTTCGATGTCAAAAGTTGATTTTTAATTTTACTTACTCAGGAGAGTCTTCCCGCAGTCCGCCGGGGGAACTCTTAAGAGTCTCCCCGCAGCTCCCGGGTTAATAGCTTTAACACACCATTTCAGTCTGAAACCCCAAATTTTTACTGTCTCAAAAGAGAAGTTTGCAAATTGCTTAGAAATATATGCTCTTGTTTTATGAGCATCCCATATGTTAAGAAGTGTGAAATATCTGCACTTGATCCAAGACATCCCTTATTTTCTGCAAGTATGGTGTCTGCTGACAACATATATTTAGGAGTGTCTGCTACGGAGACTATGAATGATTTGAAGGCAAGCAGTAGTGCTAATGAAGTAACAATATTTCATGATAATTGCTTGAACTTTCTTATCGAGTCTGTAAGACAGATACAAACTCGATTCTCCCTTGATGAACCAATCCATTCTGTAGTGCAGTGTCTAAATCCCATGAATGCTGTTAATCTTCAACCTAAATCACTGGTACCTGTCTTTGAAGCAATACCACAGCTTCATAAATATGCAGACAAAAAAAAGACTGATGACGAATGGAGATCACATTGTTTCAGTGAAGAGTTGACTGGTCAGACACCGTGCTTACAGTATTGGGATATTGTGCTTAACAAAAAAAATGCTGCAAACTTCCCTTGTTATCCAAATTTAAAAGTTGTGGTCTCTGTCCTATTATCACTGCCATTTTCCAATGCAAATGTGGAGAGGTTTTTCAGTAAACATAATTTAACAAAGACTCCACAGAGGACCAGGCTAAAAAATGAAACACTGTGTGGTTTAATGCACATGATATACTACCTTACTAATAAAAACATGACTGCAGACACTCTAAGCATTGATGACAGAATGATTTCAGCACTCAGGGCAGTAAAAAGTAATGCAACTTGTACTGAAATCGATGGTTAGTGGTACAAACATAATATTATATAAGGTAAAATGCCCCAGAATAAGAAGCCCACCACAGAAGCCACGAGCGAACACCACACAGAAACACCCGAAAGAAAGGTCCACAGAACGAAAGGACCAGCTGACCGAGCCAGCCAATTCAGACAGGCCCAAGCCCGCAGGGCTAAGCAGCTCCAGGCCGCACCTACATACCTCTTCTAAACTGACCATTTTCCACACCTCACGTACACTACCCCCTCGTGTCCAACACTCCTAACTACAAAGATGATGAACAGGAATATACATTCATATTAAAAACACCCATGCCCTGTCCCTACGTTGAGCCAATGCCAACACATCAGACAGCCATAATTATATCTATGTATGTTCTTACATCCGAGAAGTAGATGTTATATAATTCTTAGAAGTTAAAACACCCACGCCTGTCCCTAGACCTCGTATATCATTTCCCATGACGAGTATAGATATATGTAACCCGTGCTCAGTCGCCCCCTAGCATTGTTCGTCTAGTAACTAAGTGTCTCTATAATATTAACTGCCACCAGTATTGATACGACATAGCGGCACTGTCCTTGTGTCGTATTGTGCCAAGTACAGATCAACCAGGTTTCATCACCTTATTAGGACGACGACTATAATGTCGTCGTTCATCGATGTATTCAATCCTTAGTTTAAGTATTAATATTAACATTCCCTAACATCTTGTCTTGCCAGACTAAGTTTCTGAAGACCCATCGCCCCATAAATCTATGTATTCAATCCTTAGGTTAAGTATCCTTATCCGCCATTGTGTTCACCTTTTTCCATTTACTTTTCCACAATTGTCATACGTCTTCCACTTACCTCCTTCGTATCCACAGTCCACACTACGCCAATTTGCTTCGTGTCCTACACTTCTTACCCCAACCAGAGATTGTATAGATAACCTTTGTTACCAGTATCTATCATAGTACCTCGAAAACAATAACGCAGTACCCCTACGAACTGCCGTTTTCCTTTGGTCTATATTTCATAGAAAACGCAGTTCCCAGGGACACCTAGACGTACAAAAAAGCGTGTCAAATAATAGGTCCATAACCCCTCGTATGTACGAGAAATAATACACCATGTTTTTCCTTACTTTATCCACAGTCAAGCACACACCTACAGTTAACCTCCTTCTCCCCCACCGCCCCACAGTCCACATGATTCTATCTTTTCCAGACTCATATACCACCCCGTATTTGCATCCCCCGGTAGCATTTTACTAACGTACTTTCACTGTCTTTTCAAACTCCAATATCAATTGTAGGCCTAATGCCACCCCCCACGCCCAGGGACCCTTAGGGGCAAATTTCCCTGTAGCCCCTGAGCTTCCCCCCCCCCCCCTCTCATTAAGACACCCGCGCTTTCTCGACTCTTGTCCGACCTAGTCTCTCTCTCATACCTCTTGAAGATCCTTGAATTTTCCGTTGCTCACGCTCTCCAACCTTTTATATAATTATTATACTCCTATCCAGCCTACCTTCACTTAGTAGGCCAGAACAACATTAGAACTTTACTAACCCCCTTGCATGCCATCTATTCTCTTACAACCCATTCACAACCCTGCACCCCATGGTCGTCGGTGCGAGGCTCGCCGCCTCGCCAGTAACTAATTTCTATTGCCATACTTCCAGATAAATGTGGCAGAGTTAACAACCAGTCTCCACCACATCCAGCAAGCCATGCAATTAACAGCCAACGAGTACACCCAGCTAGCCCAAGGCACCTTCGGTTTGATATTAAGAACACCCACATCTGTCTCATAAACAGAGGGTTATTACAAACACTGGTGATATGGCAAGCCCCTAGCCACAGCCGCCGGACGACCATCCCAGAGGGAGAGCGCCCGGCTACCCCTTTTTACCCACCCGAGGAGGGAGACCCCCACCCACGCGGAGGTATACCTGACCTCTGTTTTGACTTCCGGGTCATTGCCAGGTAGCCTAGGAATTCTGCCTATCAATGAACTAACCATGCATGTCTAACCCCCTTACTCACTTCTCTATACCCACAATAACCCATCTACCTGTTTTGCATACTCGGATAGTCAAATTAGCACCTCAGCTATGCAATAGAACAAAGACTGAGCAATATAAGAGAGACGCCCCTATCACAGCTGTCCCAGCCCTCCCCGCAAAGTAGATCCAGTCTCCCTTCCATAAATACTTCCAGTATAGCCAAAATAGTACCTTTTACCAAGGCTCAGTTATATCACAAATTAAAGGCTTCCTATAGCCATGTGCCACAACAGTAATCACCATCTTACCCAGTCCCCATATCTATTGAGAGCTCAAATAAGTCCATAAGACTCGAGATCCCTATTGTCTACAGGGTCCAGAACCGAGCCTATAAACCTAGCTCCCGCCCCCAGTCAAATCAGTTGAAAGTTAGACACCAACCAGTGGTCACTACCCTGAAGTTAACCTCTAGCTCTGCCCTTGTGTTGTTCCTGAGTTGAGAGATTCCCGAGCCGGCAGACTCCATGGCAGAAGTTAAATAGAAGATCTGTCCATGTACAAGTCCTAACGTGCACCTTATAACCTTCACACAAATTCGTGGGTATATAAGTGTGTAGCCAGCAACGATCGTCAAGAGATCCGACTTGAGAACTTCCTACATTTTGGACCACCTGGACGGCCGAGGAACCAGTCGTTAGCCCCCAACATCACCGGAAGCAAGATAACCAGGACCAGATCTACAAATACTATTCAAGATTCATGTTGCTAGTACTAAGTGTTATAGTACCAGTTTGACACTCACTTATTAACTTTCTATAAAGTGGCTATAACCTTGCCCAGTGTAACTCATATTTAACCATTCCATTTGGGACGTACTAAGTGTATCAGTGCTCATTAATTAACAGGCGACATTGACTCTCATAATTACCTTATTCAGATATTAAAACTCTAGTGATATCTAACGTTCGCCCACTGATTTTGTGTTCTACGTATTTCTGCCATAAGAATATAAAACTTAGATCAGTACCCCCATGAGGTTACTAGAGATTCCGTGTTCTACAATATACGCGTGTCTAATCCTAACTGTGAGCTGCTACATGGGCACGCGACCAGCCAGTAAGAGATCAAATCAATGAAATTGAATTACATGAATATATTGAGGTCTTCCAGTAAAATAAAACTTGCTAATTAAACCCGTGATCAGAAGAGTATACCTGAACGTTGGAAGTGGGAGACTAGGCTCCATCCAGATCCGCTAATGCTAGCAGTTCCCTTCTATTATTTGTTTTGTACGAGAATTACTATCTTTCCATGCTCTTTATTTACTTACTTCAATAAACTTGAACTTGTGTCGTGTTACCGTGTGTTTATTTTGTGTTCTCTATTCCTCATACCTTGTATTGTGCATGCAGCCTTATATACCCAGTCAATTAGAACTCACATTACCCAAGTTAAACCTGTAGAAAAACAGGGCATAACATAAGGCATGTTCAAAACCTGATGGAAATGTGGTTAAAGTTATTTTTTGTTTTTTACCTATTATATAAAATGAAACTTTTGCAACAATGACAATTTTGTCGATATCAATGCATATTGATTATTTATTTTGGTTATATGAATTAATTGTAGGTTAATAAAAGAAATAATGAAAGTATATACTTCAATATTTACTCCAATAATATATTGTTGTTTTATTATATTCACTCTTTTATATTGGTTTAGGGTAAATCATGCCAATCTAGGGGAATTTAGGCACAAATTTAGGGTAAAATAAAATTTGGCTGTGGAAACCCTGGCAAGGTACAGAGGCATGGGCTGATTTGTGGGAAGCAGAAAGACAACCCAGACGATGGAGGCAGCGCGTTGTACCGTTTCTCCAAACACCCAAGTCCTGATTTCCGTACGATGCATGGCCAGTGGAAACCACTAGATATTAATTGGGGATTGCTACAATGTCTCAAACCATGTGAATTAATGTTTTGCACACATTTCTAATGCTAGTCTCTGTGCCCAGTATGTAGAATTTCGGCAAGATGTAGTATTCAGGGGTATCGCCCGCCTTGTCTACACTACTCGCACGCTCGCGATCACGTTCCTTTCAATTTTGACTGCCGTGGGATACAATAATAAATTGAGCCTCCCTCTCCGCCTTGTGACTTATTGTCATCATCATATATATTGCCAGCAGTGGGCAAATTACAGAACAAAAACAGTAAATAAAGACAGAAAATTAACCGCGAGCGCGCAACCTATGTAAACATGACGGCCGTAAGGCCGGATACTACATCCTTCCCAGAATTTCTTGCTGTCATTAATTTGCACACAATACAGGAATTTCATGTTAACAGTGGTAAATTGCCCCAGGAATGAAATCCCCAAGAACGAAGGGACCCGGCATCACAGGCTCTAGGATAGCTATAAGGATCACCACACCAACTTCGTTTTTCTCCCTTCCACTTAACTCCATATGTTATACGAGTCTTCAATCACAGCCTTCTAGTATACAACCCACATTACTTTATTCCTTAACCCACTGAGCTCCAGCACCGGCAATGTATGTAACGCTAGACCCCAGCGACGCGAACATTGCGTCGGCCACTAAAACATCTATTATTCGGCTCGTATGGTAGGAAATGGCTTGAGAATTGGAGGGAAGGTACCGTAGAGTGTTGGCGAACAGGGACAGTACGCGTGAACCAGCCAGCCAGGCCGCGCGGGTGGTGGTGGTGGGATTAGTGGCGCCACTTTACCCACTTATTTCACCGCGACTTTGGACCTTATCTACTCCTGTCGTATGGGAGATAGAGGCTTGAGATTTGTGGGAGACACTCCTTAGGATGTACGCATTACAATGTCATACTCAGTTGTTACCCTAGTGCTGCCGGGCGGGTGGTCATGCGGGGGAGGTAATGAAAAACACTGTACCCACTTATATCCAAACGACTTTCGACCTCATTTACTCTAGTCCTATGGTAGCTATTGGCTTGAAATTTGTGTGAGACACACCTTAGGATGTACACATTACTTGAGCATGCTCAGCTATCCCCCAAGTCCTGCCGGGCGGGTGGTCATGCGGGGGAGGTGATGAAAGACACTGTACCCACTTATCTCCCAACGAATTTCGACCTCATTTACTCTTGTCCTATGGTAGCTATTGGCTTGATATTTGTATGGGATATTCCTTAGGATGTAGGCAATGTATGGCAACCCACAAATCTCGGTTTGTTGGGACAAGGGATGTGCGTGACAAAGGAAAGTCAGTTTACCCATACATCTCGCGAGTGCAACACCATGTCGGCTTTACCACGCCGTTACCCACGCAGGGGAATATCCCTGGCCGATGCCATGGCCATAATTGAGGAGAATGATGTGCCTGATAGTGACACTGGATCATCAAATGACAATTCAGAGGACGAATATAGTCCCACTGTGGCCGAGTATGATGAAATGCATGAGGAGGAACCCTATCTCCCCATCGCTGAACGGTACGCCAGGTTACAACAAAGGGAGGCGAGTAGCTATCGTTCCCCTGCTCCCCCTCGTGACAGTGGAGTTCCCAGCAAGTGGGGAAGAGGATGAGGAAGATGACCCAGACCCCGATGGCCTTCATCAACGTTCCACTTTCTCATCGTAGGGCTGAGAAGAGAAGAGGTGAGGATGATGGGGAGGAGGAGGACGGAGAGATGGAGGAGGTGGGTCAAGCTCCGACACCACACGTGCCTCGCCGTGGTGGTGCTCCCCCGCGTTTGCCTTCCCCACCACCCCCCATTCCCTCTCCACTAAAAGCACCAACCCCTCACACTTTCTATGGCTTGCGCAGGGGTGCAGCCATATTAGCAGCGCAGCCATTGACTTCTTCTTCAGAAGCAACAGATGAGGATATGCCTGCCCTCGAATCATCTCCACCACGCCACCAACGCCGCCACCAACGCCCTGCCGCACGCCGCCCGTTTCCCTCATCACCCCAGATTGACTCGCCCCCACCATCACCTCCCGGACCACTACCATACTCACCTGTACCTTCTCCTTAGCCTGGGACCTCCCACAGACACGACACCCAGACACCATCACAGCCTGCGTCGCCACACCGCCCTGATCGTGCGCAACGCCCTATCAATGTACGTGGGAGTGCCCGTGGTCCTGTGCGTGGGCGTGGCCGAAGGGTGTCTAAGGTGACCCTAATACGCCCCACCCCTGGCGGTGCGAGAGCAAGGGCGGGGTCGGCTCGACCAAGGCCGAGGTTGAGGGCAGGGGCAAGAGGGGCAAGAGGGACAAGAGGGCCAAGAGGGGCAAGAGGCAGGGCAGGGCCCCCCGCCGCCCTAATGGTGACTCCCCTCCTGACGACTCTGGTGACGAAGGTGCCGCTCAACCCGACGTGTGGGATTGGGTCGATGGAGACAACTTTGTGCCGGCCCTACGCTCCCAAACCAGGGGCGGCAGACCACGAGACTGGAGATCTTCAGGCAGTTCTTCACTATAAATCTCGTGGCTCTAATTGTTGACCAGACCAACTGGTACAATTATTATTTCATGGCTGGGAAGGAGCAGTCAAAATACTCCGCAAGGCTGTCATGGTCCTCCCTAGATGTCCCAGAGTTTTACATATTCTTGGCCATTGTAATGCTGATGGGGGTCAGAAGGAAATCCTCCATAAAAAAGTACTGGTCCTGGGATCCCCTCGTCCGAAGCCCTATTTTTGGCCAAATAATGAGCAGAAATAGGTTCACGGCCATAATGGCGAACCTCCATTTCATCGACAGCCTGGCAGCCCACACCAGAAATCAAAGTCAACCCAGAGCAATGAAGGATCCCATGGAGAGAATAAGACCCATTTTTGAGTACCTGAAGCTGAAGCTTGCTGCCGCCTTCAAACCCCATCAGAAGCTCATTATTGATGAGAGTTTGCTGCTGTGGAGGGGGAATACTGGCATCCGGCAGTACATGCCCAGCAAACGACATCGATATGGCCTGAAGACCTTCGTGATGTGTGACTGTCGAGCTGGTTACATCCAGGTCCTAATTCTGTATATGGGCAAGAAAACAGAATTGGTGGAAACGAGGACATACGTAATTTCTGGGGCCGTCGTCATCACCATGCTGCAGGGCTACCTGAACAACTGGTACACCAGCCCCTCCCTTGCCAAGTTCCTGCATAGCCGCACTACAGGAGTCTGTGGCACCGTCAGGAGGAATCGGATCTTCATGCCCGAACTACCACCCAGGCGAACTACCACCCAGGCGGGAAAAGGGCTCCATCATCCACAAGCAGGCTAACAATGTCCTCATGTTGTCCTGGATGGATAACCGTGATGTGAACCTCCTCACAACAGTCCAACGTCCCATTTTCCAAGACAGCAGACGTCGTGACAGAGCAACTGGCAAAGTTATCAAGAAACCTTTGGCCATCTGCGATTATAACATCAACATGCGGCTGGTGGACAAATCAGATGCTGTCATCTCGTCATGTGAGTGTGCAAGGAAGACGATGAGGTGGTATAAGAAGTTATTCTTCCACCTCCTCGATCTCACCCTCTATAACAGCCATATCCTTACTCAACAATCACCGGCAAGCAGGAAACGATGGAGAACTTCTGCATCGAGTTGTCCAGGTAGACGTTGAGGGAATACATGACTGCCCCCCACTTCCAGCAACCCCCCACCCATCAACAGCCAGCAGCAGAAGGGATTGCCAGGCTGACACAACGCCACTTCCCTGAATATGTGCCGCCCACAGATAACAATGAAAAACCCCGAAGATGGTGTCATTTGTGCCGCAACACAACACAGAGGGAGCCTGTGAGATCAGATACCAGGTATATGTGCCCAGAATGTGATGTTGGACTGTGTTTCCCGGACTGCTTCAGGGAGTATCACACCCTTGAGCATTTCTAACTGTACTCAAAGACTGCGATAAAAGACGCTATGAAATGTGAAGTGTGTGTATAAAAACCAAGTGTGAATAATAAATATAGGCTATACAAAGTGCCGAACACAATATGTAAGTGATATTGACACTCAAATATACGTAAAACAGTGACGGACACCAATAAGTGTAAATATAGCATATTTCTAAGTCGAAAGTGCGTAAAACAATGTGTGACACAAATATTTTATAACTATAAACCATATGATAAAGTAATAAACTGAATAAAGATGGGAAGTATCATGAAAACTGAATAAAGATGGAAGTAACATGAAAACTGAATAAAGATGGGAAGTAACATGAAAACTGAATAAAGATGGGAAGTAACATGAAAACTGAATAAAGCGGGGGAATAAGAGAGAAAGGCAATAAAAGTGAAAGTGCTGAGGGCGTGTGTCAGTCAGCTGGGTGTGCGTAAGTGCGTTCGTTTTGTTATTGTCCGAGACCATGATGGCCGCCAGTCTCCATGGCAACGGGAAGCGCCACGCTCTTGCCACTCGTGTGCACTTACAAGACTTATATCTAAGCACTTTTCACACTGTAACTTCACTTACAATGACATTATGCGATACATGTTGCTAATATATGATCTATGAAGGCACACATGATGCTCGGGTGGTGTATATAACCGTCACTCGAAAACTGGCCGCATCCGTACATCTGCCATGCTTCCGCACTCAACTATGGCTGACCGGGCGGGAAGTTTGAAGGCCGCCCGGCACCAGCTGATGTATGAGGCTGCCCCCCCCCCCCCCTTACGACCCCCAAATGACCGAGGTGAGTAATTTTTTTCTTCTTTTCTCACACTTTTCTTCTATTTTAGAAAAAAAAAAAAAAAAAAAAAAATTGGCAAAATCGGCCGGTCCCTGGATGTACATTTATTTATATTTAGCTGGTGCTCAGTGGGTTTACATTTTTGATGTACCAGACTAAGTATGTATTTAATTAAGGTACCAACCATGCATGCAGACTATAATATTTTCATTGTGTAGGTACGACGGCGATCTGAAGACACCTCAGTAAACTACATGCCCCTCCCCCCTCTCTTCTTGAGTCCACCGCGACCGTCCGGTAATACGAACCTCAGCCGTGTGACTCGCCTAGTCATTCTGGGCAATTATTTTGTTTCAATGCTCCCATGTCTCTCAACTTGAGATATTAATTGTTTCTTTGTTGTTAATCCGTCACTTAAGACACTCGACTCATATCGATTGTTATTATTACTGGCGATTATTATTATGTTCATGTTCACCTTTGTTGCCAGTTAATTCACTGGGGTTCTTAACCACATTTGTGTAGGATTTATTCTCAACCTATTATGTACCCTATACTTTGTGTGTTACTATTACTATTGCTTCAGATGAGAAAACATCCCCGACTATGAATCTATATTCGAGAGTTGGAGATCGAAATGATTATGCTGGGACGATCTATATTCTATAACTCCTCAAGATAGACGTTACCTGAATTAATATACCATTTACATGTCTATCTGATTACGTCAGCCCTGTACTTAGTTATATAACAATCATAGTCCCCAATTCTAACAATTATATGTCCCTAACCTCCCGGTTTTATCCACTAACTACAGTATATAGGTTCCCAACCTTCCTAATTCAACCTCCATTTCACTAGACAAAATACCTAGGAGTAATTCCGAGATTTAATTAGGCAATTAGCCTAGACAGCCCCCACACCTCACTGAAATCCACATTGCTATTTTATTGATGTACCAACTCCCTAAGGTTAACATAATTTAAGGAACTTCTAGAAAGGGAAGACACCTATCTTCGTTCCCCCATTTTTACAATTATCTATCCATACCCAAGACCATCCCCAGTTTTCGTTATGCAGGCCTGTGCTTAGGTAAAGGTCGTGCTGGGCAATATCGTTGCATTGATTTCGCGTGAGTTTGGCTACGGGTCAAACTCGGTACAACCGCCTCAAAATTGTTACCCCATGAAAATCCGTTTTTTTATGTATACCACAGATCCGCAGAAGACTGACATTTCCGCCCACACTATTCTACTAACAGATACTGATATTGTTAGAATGTAAATAAGCCCCCAGCTATGAATAATCAGACCTCAATAAGCATACCGAGATCCGATCCTTTAGGACTATAAATCACCCTTCTTCCCCCTAACCTGACCTCTAAATGTAATACTAACCCTATGCCCTGTGCTTGTACTAATCTATATCTGTTGATTTATATCATTAACCTCTGAAGTGCGCACAGGGGTAATTGAAAACCTCCCCCTGTGCTGACGTATTTGAGGTTTTTCGTCACTAAAATATTCATTGTACCATTAATAGCATTAATAATTATCCATATGCGCCTATTATGGGTTGATTATAAAGGTATTAACCTGAAACAATAAAAAGAGTGAAAACAGCGTTTGGATGGTCAAAATCGGAGATATAGCCCGCGAGTTGTATAATGTATGGGTGAGGCAAGCTACCTTCCCGCCAATTTTCCCCAAGGCCACTGCGACACAGTCGATCGATACTCTCTCTCTCTCTCTTGCACTCGATTGCTATCAGTGATGACAACACCCTGCTTGCAACTCGCTAATGTTAGCACGAAAATATACCTCAGAATAAGGGAATAATAGGGAAAATAGGTGATAACTGAGGGATAGGAGGAAAGTGGGGAAGGAGGGGAGGTAGAGGACTGAGATTTTGCATGGCCCAGGGGCCAAACAAAAATAAAAAAATAATTTTTTTTTTTTTTTTTTTTTTTTCGATGTCAAAAGTTGATTTTTAATTTTACTTACTCAGGAGAGTCTTCCCGCAGTCCGCCGGGGGAACTCTTAAGAGTCTTCCCGCAGCTCCCGGGTTAATGAGGACCAATTTGCATACGATCATCTCCAGAGAAGTGCAGGAAAGCTACCTAGTCTCTCTCTCTCTCCATTACGAGATAGATCGATGTCACTCATGCATGTACACATTTCCTAAGTTAAAACAGCTTTTATCCACAATACTCTGCTTAGTGACCGCATGCCCAGTCGTGACCTTTTGAGCCACCCGGTCATCTCCTCTCCCCGTACCAACCCATATTCACAACCCTCCCCTCGCATGACGCCCATCAGGATGTTTATTCCGTGCCGAGTCAGTTCTGACTCGAACCTCAGTAGACATAGAGTGCAAACCTATTCTTGTATCTCTTTTAACTATCCTCTAACCTAAGTCAACCACACTCACCACCTGAACCATAGGGCAAACCGCGCGAGGCTATGTCCCCCTCTCACTCCCCTTGAAAGAGGGTAGGCCTAAATAAGTTCCCTCCACCGACCCCTGCTCAGCTGTTCCCTTTTAGTGACTAAATATACAATAATGAACCAGAATTTGCCCGATCGATATTGAACCGACACAGAGGCACTGCCCATGTCGAATCGTATCCCGTGCAGACCAACCAGGTTCCATTCACCTTATTTTGACGACGACTAATACCGTCATTCATGCATGCATTCGTTTTCGTAAGTTAAGTATTTTCATTCACCATTGCGTTCCTCCTTTCCGTCTCTTTCCACGCCTATTATACGTCTAATTAATCACCCCTTCTAGTCCACAGTCCACACTACTGTTTTCGTATCTCTGTTGTTTTATATAAATTAATTGTGACAAATCTGCATACGATCCTCTTCAGGGAGATCTAGGGAAACGACCTAGTTGTTCTCTCTCCATTATGAAGATGAAGCGTGTGAAAGCCCCATGCTCAGGGGATCGTTTCTAGAAGCTAAGTAGTTGTATAATTGA
This sequence comes from Lithodes maja, assembly GCA_037953745.1. NCBI lineage: Eukaryota > Metazoa > Arthropoda > Malacostraca > Decapoda > Lithodidae > Lithodes > Lithodes maja. The sequence goes on from JBAKBP010002165.1 coordinate 167,762, forward strand.
ACTTGAGTTATTCAACCAGGTTCCAAACTTTTATTATAACGACGTCTAAGATGCCGTCATTCATGCATGTAAACATTTCCTAAGTTAACTCTCTTTTATCCACAAATACTTGCGTAGCAACAGCATGCCCAGTTGTAACCTTTTGAGTCGCCCTGTCGTTCTCCTCTCCCATACCAACCCAAATTCACAACCTCCCCTAATAAGACACCATCAGGATATTTTATTTCGTGCCGATTAAGTAATTTCTCAAGCTCCAGTAAACAGAGAGTACAAACCTATTCTTGTACCTCCTTTAACTATCCTCTAACCACCTAACTAAACCACCCAACAACCTGACCAGAGAGGCGAGGCCGCGTGAGGCTAATCCCCCCTCTCACTCCCCTTGAAGAGGGTAACTTCCCCTTCTGACTTGCAACTTTTACAAACTCACTGTTCATAACCCCCACAAGTGAGTCCCGTAAGTGAAAGCTAGATTCAATGATCAATCATAACGAAATATATAACCCCCAATATCCTCAACTAAGGTAGTAACCCCATTAACGTAAAAAACGCCATACACCAATATTCAAGGCCCAGCTGGCACCCTACCCAAGCGGATACCCGCAGCCCCCGCGTCTGTCCGCCCCTCGCGGAGGCCTACAGGCATCCTGAATGGCCACCAAATTCTTGTCAGAAATCCCGGGTGCCTCTAACCTATACCAACCTCCAAGTTCTAATTCCAGCCTAAAAATACTATCCTTTCCCGCTCCTAACTAACCCCCGGAGTCCCCCTTAACCCGTCTTAGATTCCTAATAGCATTTCAGCTAGATCAGAGAAGGATACTTGAGTGAAATATTAATGTATACTGCCTTACCGCCTAAGCCGGAAAGCGCCGAGCAAACTAGATTTCCCCTCGCCAACATCCTCCTCTGTACCCCCCTCGTAATAATTTGTCTTAGAGTAAAGATGTCAGAAATGTCGAATCATATTTTGGCCTACATACTAATCTTATACTAGACCTTTTTCATTACCCTCCTAAGTCAAAGGATTAAATTAATTTGTTTTCCCCTCCGACATCCCAAATCTAGAGCATTCGAAATACCCCCTGACCCCCCCCCTTATATAAACTTTTCCTGCGCAAAAGCGTGTCAGTTGAACAGTAGACAGTCCACGTAACGTATGTGACGCTCTCGTGGATGCTTACCAAACGCTCCAACCTCAGGATTACAGTGATTCTCGGTGCCCGCGATCAAAGTTAATCTGTGAGGAAGTGAACCAATCCTTCACAAATATGTTCTTGCAACTGGAAGCCCGAAAACAAAATTATACCCGTGAACAACCGATTCACAAACTTGTTGATTGTCTCAGAAACGTATTGCAAGCCGGCTTCGCCACTGCCTTGGGTTTACGAGCAATCATAACTCATAACCGGTCTAAGGTAGAAAGATCTTGTTATGTTAGAAGGGATTACGCGAATTAGGAGAAAGCTCTGGCGAGAAGAATTCCTGGGCAACAATAGTCTGTTGACCAAAAAGGCGTAAAGCCGCCTGCACGCCCCGAACCTCCCATAAGGCCAGAATAGTTAAGAAAAGTCGCTTCTCCCGACTGTCTTACGTTAATTTGATCCATTGTTCCTCTGGCCGTGCCGAGGACAGTGTCATTTAAGGCTTTCAGTAGGAGTACCATAAAGGTGTGTCATCACCGGCTAGACAAGTTAGCCCAACTGTAAACTTCTCTACACTCCCGGACAACTTGGACGGCCCCGGATCTGCTGTTAGCCCCCAACACACCAGCTCAAGATAACGAGGAAACTATCATAGGCTAATTCTCGAAGTACTGTTGTATGGTACAAATAAATCCACCAGGTGTTTAATGGTGTCTCGAAGTCATTCGGTGCTAATAGAAAGTGATTACTAAGCTAGGGGAAAGATAATATATCAGGAAAGTAACCCAGGCGAGATAAGAGCGCAATTCCACATAAGTGATTAATTACCATAAAATGTGAGTCGCCCACTGATAATTCTGTCTTAAGTGTTACTCCACCAAGTGAACCTAGCTACAGTTTATCCCCTTATTTTTTTTACTTCTTGGGAGATAACCATATTGCTTATAATTGCATATTTGATTTCGAATCAGATTACCAGAGAGTTAATTAACGAGATACCTAGCCCTTGTGATTTGTGTAACCTACGAATCGTTGAAGTAATGTGATCAGAAGTACAATTCCTGAACGTTGGAAGTGGGAAGCGAAGATCTATCCAAATCCGCGAGCAGTGCTAAGAGATTGTAAAAAGACCAATAACCTACCCAAGTGCTCCAACATCTATTGTTCGTGCGAATCCTATTACGTACATTATACCCGAGTGTGTCAATTCAAATAAAGCTGTATTACAAACCATTTATCCGAGATTATCTATGTCCTCTGTTGATTCCCTTTATGTATTTTGCAGTAAATCCAATAACCCAGTCTTGCAGAACTCACCTATACCAAGTTACACCTGAATAAAATCAGGGCATAACACGTGGAATGCCAAGCGTCATTGGCTGCATTGATTGCCTCCATATAGCAATCTTAATGCCTACATGTGATAACCCAAAAACAAATCCGGTGTAGAAAGGGTTTCTTTTCTTTAAATGTCCAGGCTATCTGCGGACCAGATCTATTGTTTTACAATGTTGTAAGCTTGTAAGCTCCTAAGAACAGCCGAATTTGTGCTACACTGGAAAAGGCATAAGTATATATATCTCTAGGAAGAAGGCTTGTTGCTTGACCACCTCCTTGGAGATAGTGGTTATTCCCTTGGGACCTTTTAACTGACTCGAGTTTTGTATCCTAAGGATATCCATGTTGAAGAATACAACAGTTGTGATTATCTGAGAAAGAAAAAAATATATATAATGGGTACCTATGTATGTAAGAATTGCAATACATTATGTAAATTATATTGTTCTTTCTTTATGCCTATTTTGTCCAAGTATCATAATTATATACAGTATATTTAGTAATTTATAAAAGTTAATCTACCTGCTAAACTTTCTGTTTTTGGTAAGGTACTGTAGACAGGGCAAGTGTCAATTGTATGCAGTATAAATAATGATTTTTTTTTTTTTTTTTTTAAATTCCCAACGAGTGGGGGGGGGGGGGGGATCACCGTAGCACCTGGCGGGTATATTTAGCTTTCCAATGACACCTGAATCATCCTTGTACGACCTCGGGTTATCTTGCAAAGATCGTGCAACCGAAGGCCAAAATACCCAAAATTGAGGTATTTATGCCGGTTTTATCCTTGTTGAGAGGTGTAGGGAGGCAAGGATAAGATACTATAGTCCCCAGTGCTCGCCACGAAGCTGTGGCAAGCGGTCCAAGGCTGCCTATCGTCCCCCCAACGCTCGGTCTCTCTCTCATAGCTCATAATGGCCTCAAAATGGCACCCGTCATATAATGGGCGCCACCGAGGTGGCCAGTATTCTCTCTCCCGTCATATGACGGTCGACGCGAGTTGAGGGTTAAATTAGACAAAGGGGGGGGGGGGATCAGATTATTTCTATTAACTTGAAACATGAACCATTATGATATCGCTGCATTGTTTGGTACTGGATTAAAACTGGACACTATAAATGTAGCACAGCTGTGCAGTAAGGAGCTGGTGGCAAATTAGTGCAGCTATGGTAAGTAACCCCATAAAGTATATTGTACAGCACCCGGTACCTACAAAGAGATCTGTACAGGATTCACTGTTCTGAACTTATACATACAGGTAAATGTTTTTGTGGGAATACATAACAGAGTTGAAGCAGCTGATGAATATTTTCAGTTGAGAAACTCAACCTCAAGAATCTAAACTAACTCAACCAATCCCATAAGCAGTATCAAAGGCAATCCAGTATTGTGTTGAATCTAACTTAACCTAATCTAAACTAACTTTACAGACTCCTCCCTGTGACAAAGTTTTCATACCAGTAAAGGCTGTAGGTTCTCTATATCTCCATTATTTTTTTTAGATTAATTTGCACCTTTATTGTTCTCAGTGTTTAGTCTAAATGTGTGTTGATTTTGGTACATGTGAGTCATCATGTTGGAGATTTAATATATATATATATATATATATATATATATATATATATATATATATATATATATATTTTTTTTAGAATATGCCAATCATAAAAGGGACTATAAGGTAGCCTACAGCACAAACTACACCTCACCTAAATTACTATATACTGTCAAAAGAGGGTATACAAATCGGTCGAATGGATAGTCAACCTCTAAGACTCGGTCGGGCACAAAGTTAACCTATAACAACAGTACACATCAAAATGTAACCTAGCCAACTTTTAGAAGCCAATTTGCTTCGGCCAGCTTCTGATATTTACAGAATATACTCATTGGGTTCGGAATATCTTTGGGCTAGGCTAATTTAATATGCTATCATATTTTAAAATTGTAGGTTAGAAGTACCTATAGGTTAGGTTAACTCTGAAATTTCTTTCCCCATTAGCTAACCTAACCTAGGCTATATTCATTTGCCAACAATTTTGCATTGTTTGAAGAGTAGGCTATAATTTCAATAAATATGCAAGTTTCATGGAGATTTTAAAACAATATTTATCCATGACATCTTTACTATATTTAGGATAGGTGACTATCCATAGATGTCTAAATCCAATGAGAACAATTATGTGAGGCAAACACCTTCCCCGATACATTGTTGGGTAAACTCAGAGGTTACCCTGCTTGGAAAGCTAGAATAGGATAGTTTTGTTTTTCGTTTTGGTAATGAACCGGTTATTTTCTTCTCTTGGATAATTATTATTGACTGTCCAAGGATGTAGGCGGGTACAATTGACAAGGGTGGAGGTAAATCTGAAGTCATACATTGAATATAAGCTAATTTAGCAAGGATTGGAGCTGGAATGAGTGTAGCATTAGTAAGTCTGTTAACACCTTACGAGCGGCCTAGGCGGTAACTTCTACTACCTGCCAAGCGGGGGGTTTTACCCTAAACGAGCTTATTTCCGTGCTTTTTTTCATGCATAAACAAGAGCCAAAGCGTAATACAATTATGTATCCCTGAAAAGGCGATAATTGAGCTTTCCAATAACACCAGAACCATCCTTCTACGACCACGCGTTCTCTTGCAATGATCGTGCAAGACGAGTGCAAAATCCCTAAAATACGGTAATTTCCTAACATAATTCCCTGTGTAGTGAGGGAGGGAGGGAGGGTGGATGTGTGTGGAGTAAACGTCAGTAGTCGCGCTGGAGCCATGCCGAGCGGTCATGAGTCAACCTATGCTCCTCCCACCGCTCGGCTCTCTCTCAGAGCACATTACGTGCACAAAATTGCATGCTACTATAGCCGGGCCCCGCTCTTTAGGTTGGGGTTCTCTTGTCCGACTATAACCGGGTGCCGCCAAAGAGTGGTTAAACAAATCCAGGCTAACTAGTGAACCACTGTGAACTGGTCTTAATTTTGGCTCTGTTTTCAAGGGTGACCCCTGCTGATGTCATCACCCACCTTAAAATATAAATATCTATTGTAAATTTGTTTGCTATTTTAAGGTAAAAATTATAACAGTGAAAAAACAGGATGAGATTTTTGGCGAGCTATGCCCTTTAATTAACCCGCAGAGTGCCAGGTCCGTATATATACGGACTAGGGTCTTGTCACGCCCAGTGCCAGGTCCGTATATATACGGACTCGCCGAAAAGAAATTGTAACAGCGAAATGACTGCACCTATGGCTATCATATTTCTACCACATGTACCTTACCCTTCTTGCTTCTTGCCACCACCAACACAACCCCCTCCCTCCACCCACTCGCGGACTATCGGTCGCCTCACAAGGAAAAAAAAGGAAAATCTGTGGCGGCGAAACGACTGCACCAATCGGTTCCATATTTGTGTGACAAGTCCCTTACCCTTCTGCCTTCCCCCCACCACACCCCCAACCGCCTCCCACCACCCACTTCCAGCGTATCCGTACGAAGAAAAGGAAAAAAAGGAAAATCCGTGGTGGCGAAACTATCTCACCAATCGGCTTCATATTTGTAACACGAGTCAATTACCAATTACGCTTCTACCTTCCCCCCACCATCCCCCAAACCACCCTCCCACCACCCTCCTACCTATACGTTCCGATACCATAAAAGTCGATGATTTACTCTGAAAATTTCAGCTACATTCGGGACTATCAGGGACCTGATTTCTGGCGAAAATGGACAAGGGGAGTGTTTTTTTTTACCATTATCCTTCCTTTCTCACCCAACTTGATAGACATAGCCAAAAAAATAAAAATTAAAAATCCTCTGGCACTGGCAGATGCATAGGGTCTGGCACTCTGCGGGTTTAAGGTTAGGTAAAATGTCCCAGAACGAGAAGCCCACCACAGAAGCCACGAGCGAACACCACACAGAAACACCCGAAAGAAAGGCCCACAGAACGAAAGGACCAGGTGACCGAGCCAACCAGTTCAGACAGTCCGAAGCCCGCAGGGCTAAGCAGCTCCAAACCACACCTGCCTATCCTTCTAAACACTGACCTTTCCCACACCTCGCGTATGCACTACCCCTCGTGTCCTACACCTCTACCTACATGATGACGAACATAAATACACCCATGCCCTGTCCCTAAATTAGGATGTCAATATCAACATACCCTAAAAATACCTTGTCTTGCCAGACTAAGTTTCTGAAGACCAATCCCCCCATAAATCTATGTATGTTCCTCCCAGGTTAAAACACCCATGCCATGCCTTGTCCCTAGGTTGAGCAAATGCCAACCAGTTCAGACAGCCATAAATCTATGTATTCAATCCTTAGGTTAGTTATCTTTATCCGCCATTGTGTTCATCTCTTCCATTTACTTTTCCACCATTGTTATACGTCTTCCAATCACCTCCTTCGTATCCACAGTACACACTACTCTATTTTTGCTTCGTGTCCTACACCTCTTACCCGCCAGACTCTACCTACATGATGATGAACATGAGTACACATTCATTTAAAACACCCATGCCCTGTCCCTAGGTTGAGCCAATGCCAACCAGTTCAGACAGCCATAAATCTATGTATGTTCTTCCATCCGAGAAGTAATATGTTCAACCCCTTAAAATACCTTGTCTTGCCAGACTAAGTTTCTGAAGACCAACCGCCCCCATAAATCTATGTATGTTCTTCCATCCGAGAAGTAGTTGTTACTGTTGTGCCCTGTTTTTCTACAGGTTTAACTTGGGTAATGTGAGTTCTAATTGACTGGGTATATAAGGCTGCATGCACAATACAAGATATGAGGAATAGAGAACACAAAGAAACACATGGTAGCAAGTTACACGATCACGTTTATTGATATACCACTGCAGAATACTTGTGTAAGACAATATAATAGAATCGAACAACACTAGCATAAGTGGATCTGGATGGAGCCTAGTCTCCCACTTCCAACGTTCAGGTATTAATCTTCTGATCACTGGCTTTGATTTAACAGGTTTATATACCGAAGACCATCAATGTTACTTATAGATTCATATTCACTGTTAGATTTATTACTGGTAGCTCTGGTGCACAAGTAGTAGTTCACAGACTAGATTAGGCACGCGTATTTTAGAGCACGGGAATTCTAGTAACCTCAGGGGGTACTGATCTAAGTTTCATATCCTTGTTTCAGAAATACATAGAACGCAAATCAGTGGGCGAACGTTAGATATCACTAGAGTTTTAATATCTGAAAAAGGTAATTACGAGAGTCAAGGTCGCCTGTTAATTAAAGAGCACTGATCGCTTAGTACGTCCCAAATGGAATGGTTAAGTATGAATTACACTGGGCAAGGTCTTAGCCACTTCGTAGAAATATTTAATTAGTGAAATCTCTAAACAGCACAGTAAGATGTAGTACTGCTAAAGAGAATCTTGGGTAGTATCTGATGGGTCTGGTCCTGGTTATCTTGCGTCCATGATGTTGGGGGCTAACGACTGGTTCCGCGGCCGTCCAGGGGGGCCATATGTGTGAAGTTCTTAAATACGTGGGCAGGTCCTTCTATCCAAATCTGCCACGGAGTCTGCCGGCTCTGGGATCTCACTCCGGAACAACACAAGGGCAGAGCTAGAAGTTAACTACAGGGTAGTGACCCTTGGTTGGTGTCTAGCTTTCAACTGATTTGACTGGGGGCGGGAGTTAGATTTATAGGCTCGGTTCTGGACCCTGTAGACAGTAGGGATCTCGAGTCTTATGGACTTAATTGAGCTCTCAATAGAAATGGAGACTAGGTAAGATGGTATTTACTGTTGTGGCACAGGGCTATAGGAAGCCTTTATATTTTCATATAACTGAGCCTTAGTAAGAGGTACTATTTTGGCTACACTGGACGTATTTAGGGGAGAGAGACTGGATCTACTTTGCGAGGAGGATGGGGACAGCTGTGATAGGAGCGTCTCTCTAGATTGTTCAATCTTCATTCTATGGTATAGCTGAGGTGCTAATTTAGTGATCAGAGCATGCAAGAAAGGTAAATGGTTTATTGTGAGTTAATAGAGGTTAGTAAAGGTGTTAGTCATTCATGGTTAGTTCATTGATAGGAAGAATTCCTGTGCTACCTGGCAATGACTCGAAAGTCAAAACAGGGGCCAGGTATACCTCCGCGGGGGTGGGGGTCTCCCTCCTCGGGTGGGCAAAAAGGGGGAGCTGGGCGCCCTCTCTCTGTGATCGTCGTCCGGCGGCTGTGGCTAGGGCTTGCCATATCACCAGTGTTTATAATAACCCTCTGTGTATGGGACAGATGTGGGTGTCTTTAATACCAAAACCGAAGGTGCCTTAGCTAGCTGGTTTTACTCGGCTGGTTGTTAATTGTAGGGTTTGCTGGATGTGGTGGAGACTGGGTTGCTAACTCTGCCACATTTATCTGGAAGTATGGCAATAGAAGTTAGTACTGGCGGGGCGGCTAGCCTCGCACCGACGACCATTGGGTGCAGGGTTGTGAATGTGTTGTAAGAGAATAGATGGCATGCAAGGGGCTAGTAAAGTTCTAATGTTGTTCTGGCCTACTAAGTGAAGGTATGCTAGATAGGAGTATATATATAAAAGGTTGGAGAGCGTTAGCAACGGACAATTCAAGGATCTTCAAGAGGTATGAGAGAGAGGCTAGGTCGGACAAGAGTCGAGAAGCGCGGGAATTCTTAATGAGAGGGGGGGAGAGTTCAAGGGCTACAGGGAAATTTTGTCCCTAAGGTCCCTGGGCGTGGGGGTGGCATTAGGCTACAATTGATATGGAAGTTTGAAAAGGCAGTAGAATACGTTAGCCAAAATATGCTACCGGGGAATGCAACTATGGGGTGGTATATGAGTCTGGAAAAGATAGAGTTATGTGATCAGTCCGAGGGTTATGAATACTATTAGTTGGCCCTGGGAACTGCGTTTTCTATTAAATATAAATATAAATACCAACAACAGCGGCAGTTCGTAGGGGTACTTAGTTATTGTTTCGGGGTACTTAGGACAGATACTGGTAACCAGGTTATCTTATACAATCTCTGGTTGGGGTAAGAGGTGTAAGACACGAAGTAAATTGGCGTAGTGTGGGCTGTGGATACGAAGGAGGCAAGGGGAAGACGTATGACAATTGTGGAAAGTAAATGAAAAAAGGTGAACACAATGGCGGATAAAAAATACTTAACCTAAGGATTGCATACCTAGATTTATGGGGCGATGGGTCTTCAGAAGCTTAGTCTGGCAAGACAAGATGTTAGGGAATGTTAATATTAATACTTAGTTACTAGAGGAACAATGCAAGGGGCGACTGAGCACGGGTTACATATATCTATACTCGTCATGGAAAATGATATACGAGGTCTAGGGACAAGCGTGGGTGTTTTAACTTCTAAGATATATAACATCTACTTCTCGGATGTAAGAACATACATAGATATAATTATGGCTGTCTGATGTGTTGGCATTGGCTCAACGTCGGGACAGGGCATGGGTGTTTTTAATATGAATGTATATTCCTGTTCATCATCTTTGTAGTTAGGAGTGTAGGACACGAGGGGGTTAGTGTACGTGAGGTGTGGAAAATGGTCAGTTTAGAAAAAGGAAAAAGGGCTGCTTAGCCCTGCGGGCTTGGGCCTGTCTGAAGTGGCTGGCTCGGTCAGCTGGTCCTTTCGTTCTGTGGACCTTTCCTTTGGTGTTTCTGTGTGGTGTTCGTTTGTGGCTTCTGTGGTGGGCTTCTCGTTCTGGGGCATTTTAGTTACGTTACGAGCGGGGTGACAAACCCATAACATAAAGAAACATTCCACTAAACGAGGACTTATTATTTAGCCTAACAAAATGCGGAAAATATGACTATCAGTTTCAGTCAAGAGTAAGTGGTATGTTAAACTTCCACAAAACTAGCAACTCTCTTTGTAGTCACTAAAACCTTGGTAGGTGAAAAGATGTGGCAAGTTCATAAAATATCAGTTGATATCAAATGGCTGTTTTAGCCTAAAAACCCCAATGTTATTCCTTTCTTATCACTCGTTCAGAATTACTTATCTTTAGTTACTTTGACTTAGATTTATCCCAACAATCAAAAGAATAATATATTAGCATATAAAGATAAAATGTAAAATATAATTATAATTTATTTAAATGATTAATTATACACAAAAGTTACTTCTAGTGAAAATATCAAATTTGAGAAACATTGATGAGAAATAATAAAGAAACTCTTAAGAAAAATAATACATAGTTATATCAATACCCTCCAAGAGAGTAAGTGAAAGCAATCAATAAACATAGAACAAATCCTAGGCGATACTTATTCAACTCATGGTGATTCTTTTACAAACGAACTCAGAGCAGGTCAGCTTAAGATGGTGGTGGAGAATACACTACCTGTGGTTACGGTACTAGCGGTTTATATACCCTTAGTGCACCTGGCTCTGATACCAACTTCTCTAACTGTATTAATCTCAACTCATTATATACTTGCTGAATTAAAGTATTACTTTTACCAAGAACTCTTATGATATATCTTGTAAACATTACTTATGATTAGAAAAGCCAAATACATTATTACCTAGTTATAATCAATATCATTCGTACGTCAGGCAACGAAGAAGAGCAAGGGGTTGGAAGAAAGGGGGGAGAATGAATAGGGTTACGAGTGTAGGACGATAGGGGGTAGAATGGAATGTGAACGAAAGGGGGGTAGTCTGCACGAAGCCTCCCAAGACCACCTCACTAGTTATTGTACACTGTTGAACAAAAATATCTTCCTATATGAAACTAAGCTGTCTACAGGTCGAATTAATTATACCTGGCTCATAACATTGCATACGATGTTCAATCATCAATAATTAAAGATCGTACCCACCATAACAAGCACAATACCTCAATTACAACCAGTGACACTTGAATAAAATAGAAATCCCTAACATAGTATGTTAAACCCCATGTCATAATTGATAAGAAACTATGATACCCACAGGTACACCATTGTATATATAACCATTATTCCTGTAAGACCTAGACCGAGATAATGACTGAAGATGTTAACCACCATGCAGTAACTCTAATTCTTACCCCAACCAGAGATTGTATAGATAACCTTTTTTTACCATGGTCTAGACACATATCTACCACGAAACAATAACGAAGTACCCCTACAAACTGCCGCTTTTCTTTGGTCTATATTTCATAGAATACGCAGTCCCCACTAGATCAGCAAGAAATCGTGTCAAATAATAGTGTCCATAACCCCTCGTATTGACGAGTAATAATACACCATGTTTTTCCCTACTTTTATCCACAGTCAAGCACACACCTACAGTTAACATCCTTTTCCCCACAGCCCACAGTCCACATGATTCTATCCTTTCCAGACTCATATACCACCCCATATTTGCTCATCCCCCGGTAGCATTTGGCTAACGTACTTTCATTGTCATTAACCCCCAAACTCCAATATCAACTGTAGTCTAATGCCACCCCTACGCCGGAGACCTTAGGGTCAAACTTCCACGTAGCCCCCTGAACCCTCTCCCTCTCATTAACCCCCTACGCTCCTCCACTCCTTTCCGACCTAGCCTCTCCACCATACCTCCTGAATATCCTTGATTTTTCCGTTGCTAACATTCTCCAACCTTTTATATAAATTATATATACTCCTATCCAGCCTACCTTCCCTTAGTAGGACGGAACAACATTAGAACTTTATTAACCCTTTGCATGCCATCTATTCCCTCACAACCCTGTACCAAATGATCGTCAGTGCGAGGCTAGCCGCCTCGCCAGTGACTAACTTCTATTGCCATACTTCCAGATAAATGAGGCAGAGTTAGCAACCCAGTCTCCACCACATCCAGCAAACCATGCAATTAACAACCCAACCGATTAAACCAGCTAGTCAAGGCACCTTCGGTTCTGGTATTACGAACACCCACATCTGTCTCATAAACAGAGGGTTATTACAAACACTTGTGATATGGCAAGCCCCTAGCCACAGCCGCCGGACGACCATCACAGAGAGAGGGCGCGCACCTCCCCTTTTTTTACCCACCCGAGGAGGGAGACCCCCACCCCTGCGGAGGTATACCTGACCCCTGTTTTGACTTCCGGGTCATTGCCAGGTAGCACAGGAATTCTTCCTATCAATGAACTAACCATGCATGACTAACCCCTTTACTAACCTCTATTAACCCACAATAACCCATTCACCTTTCTTGCATACTCGGATAATCAAATTAGCACCTCAGCTATACCATGGAATGAAGACTGAGCAATATAAGAGAGACGCTCCTATCACAGCTGTCCCAGTCCTCCTCGCAAAGTAGATCCAGTCTCCCTCCCCTCAATACTTCCAGTATAGCCAAAATAGTACCTCTTACTAAGGCTCAGTTATATCACATTATGAAGGCTCTCTATAGCCATGTGCCACAACAGTGGCACATGGCGATGGGCTGGTCTATCAGAGTGAGACCTGAGCGATCTCTGCCATACCCATAGTTTACTCTGACTGTTCCTTTTACTTATATATTTTCTAGATCTCAAGTGACGGTGTCTCTTCCGTGGATTGACCTCCCAATCTACCAAGATTGGAAGCTAAAGCGTCACATTATTCCTTTGCCCCTCAACTTTCTCTTCATAATTGCTGAGGGGCACAGGGCCCTGGGTGGGGCTTTGGTTTCCCGGGCGTTTACGCACCCTCTCAGCTCCCCGCCATGGAGTGGCTTCGGTCACCCAGGCTTTATTGTGGTCGGCAGGGAGGGTTCTGTGGGGGCGCTCGTTTATGGCCTTGGCCTTACTCGGGGCCTTGGGGCTGTTCGGCCAGGCAGCTTGGGGAACAACAACAACAACAGTAATCACCACCTTACCTAGTCCCCGTATCTATTGAAATTCCATAAGACTCGAGATACCCTAATGGCTTACAGGGTCCAAAACCGAGCCTATAAACCCAGCTCCCGCCCTCCAGTTAAAATCAGTTGAAAGATAGACACCAACCAGTGGCTGGCCCCCTAAGTTGACCTCTAGCTCTGCCTTTGTTGTTCCTGAGATTTGAGTTCCAGAGCCGGCAGACTCCGTGGCAAGATTTGAGATAGAAGCATCTGTCCACGTACAAGAAATCTACGTGCACCTTATAACCTTCACACACCAGTGGGGTATATAAGCGTGTAGCCAGCAACGATCGCCAATAGATCTGTCTTGTGAGACTTCCTACATATGGACACCCTGGACGGCCGCGGAACCTCAGTCGTTAGCCCCCCAACATCACGGACGCAAGATAAACCAGGACCAGACCAACCAAATACTACCCAAGATTCACTTTATTAGTACTACCCTGTTACAGTACTAACTAGAAACTCACTAATTAATTTTTCTATGAAGTGGCTATATCTTTGCCCCAGTATAAATTCATGTAATAACCATTCTATTGGGAGTGCTAAGCGTATCAGTGTTCATTAATTAACAGGCGACATTAACTCTCGTAATTACCCCTATTCAGATATTATTACATAGAAGTAAAACCCTAGTGATATCTAACGTTCGCCCACTGATCTGTGTTCTACGTATTTCTGATATAAGAATATAAAACTTAGATCAGTACCCCCCTGAGGTTACTAGAATTCCCGTACTCTAAAAATACGTGTGTCTAATTCTAGTCTGTGAGTTACTACTTGTGCACCAGAACTGCAGTAATAAATCTAATTAGTGAAATTGAATCTATAAGTAACATTGATGTCTTCCAGTATATAAACTTGCGAACCAAGCCAGTGATCAGAAGAGTATACCTGAACGTTGGAAGTGGGAGACTAGGCTCCATCCAGATCCACTAATGCTAGTTGTTCATTAATTTTCTATCATTTGTCTTGTACGAGTATTCATACCTTCTTATGCTTCCTATTAATCCTCTTCAATAAACGTGATCGTGTGTCTTGTTACCGTGTGTTTATTTTGTGTTCTCTATTCCTCATACCTTGTATTGTGCATGCAGCCTTATATACCCAGTCAGTTAGAACTCACATTACCCAAGTTAATCCTGTAGAAAAACAGGGCATAACATTAGGCCTGCCCTGTTTTCAGTAGTTTTGATACATCATTACTCAACATGTAAATGCTCATCGAAATTGCTAATTTGCCCAGTTTAAGCATCTGTTACTATGAAATGGAGGAGTTTAGCTTTAACGTTCCAAATAAGTAGGCCAAAACTCTTGAACATTAACCCCTATAACTAAAAAAAAACGACTAGAGTAATTAAGCTATTATTTTCAACCATTTGAGAAGGGTCAGCCAGGGAATAGATATGGCAATTAACAGCCCATTAGCTCTGGCCCTTTCTGAGTTTTACATGCGTTAGAGAGACATAGAGTTGGAGTTGATATGATAGAGGTGTTCAAGTGGGTTAGTGGGATCAATAAAGGGGACATGAAAGATGTACTGAAGGTTACTGATAGCGAAAGAACTCTAATAAATGGCTTCAAATTAGACCAATTTCGTATCAGAAAAGATATAGGCAAATATTGGTTTGGTAACTGAATTATAGATATGTGGAATAGGCTTCCGAGTGTCGTGTGTGGGCCAATCGGCTCTCTGCAGACTCCCGTTTTCTTACGTTCTTACAAAGGTTAGATTTCACGATTTATGGTCTATCTATTTGGAACAGGTGAACAGGGCTAGGCTTGAACATAATAGTAAAGCTTGCCTAATATTATAACCAACCCATTATCCAGCAAAATGGCTATTCCTATAATTTTATTGATGATTGAAAGGAAACTAGAGAAATTCCATGGTCGTCACTACCCTATTTTCGTCAGCTGAGAATATCCAAAATACAGACTAATAAGATTAAAGCAATAAACTGGGTAAATGATACACCAGGAACCATAACTTTAATAAGATTTGAGGAGGGGGGTGGGTTTTTACAGGAGTGTGATTAAACGTATCTGAGACGGGAGACAATTTATACGCAGTGGGGGAGGGAAAATATTGGATAAATGAGGAGGGGGGGGGGGGGGGGGCGGGTAAGACACATGGATGAGGAGGTGGTGGTAAGGAACCATACCACCGTATCACATATTATTTCTTCCATTTCACCGGCCCTGGGATTTTTTTTTTTTTTTATGTTTTAATGTGCTATCTGCCGAAACGACCGTTGCATTCGCCCAGTAAAACCTTCCGGTAATGAGTGTCGTAGCCCTTGGTTGAGTGAGCTGACATTCTCCATAACATGACCGTTCAACCTCACCTCACACTCTGTGACTGCACCCTTTTCAAAAACATAACCTTACTCTTCCCGTATTTACCATCTGGTTCCGATTTTTGCACACTGTTGCAAACATTAACCAGACCTTGGAACTCCCACTCACTATCACTCATCAGAACTGTATCAGCAAACAGCAGTACAGGCAACTTCCACTCATTTCCTTCCCTTATCAATGGCACACCAACATCCGCTGTTTTTCCTTGTATTTCTTTCAGGATTCCATCCATATGAATATTGAACCACCATGGGGACAACAAACACCCATACTTTAACCCAACATTAAGATCAAAGAACACTATATGTACTATTGTGGACATAAGTCCTGCTACACCTGCCTGCTAGAGAATCACGAATTGTGTTGGTAACATTTCTGCCCCCCCCCCCCCCCCCCCCCCCCACACACACACTTTTCACACCCTCTCAACCAATCCTCTCCTTTCCTCTTTCTTGCTTCACGCCTACAGTATAATGCTCTTCCCTCTGGTTTGGTTTCCAGCAATAACCTCTCTCTCACTTCTCTCTCTATTTTCTCTATCATCGAATCATTGCATAATTATTATGTAACTATGTTTTCAAAGCTTCTTCCTATACCCTAATGAAATACCCTATCATTAAATTAGCATTAGGTTACGTAGTTCATGTTCATGTTAGCCATTATATAACAAACCTAACATAATATAAAGATTTAGGAACCATTCGGAGGAGGAAGTAAATTACCATATAATATATCTTTTTCACCAATGTCAGATACATTTGAGACTTAAATTTCTTTTACATTTTCAATTCTCAATTCAGCTATAATTATCTAAGCCCATATATCCCAATGTCTTGAGTATGCATGGATTTCACTATTTAAGTTTATATAGTATTGAAATATATAATTGTCAAACATAAAATAGGTTCCTTGATTCAATTAATTGAATATTAAATGTTATAAATATATGGTTTGGTGTGCATTCTCAATATTAACCTGTCAACCCACCTCACTCTTAACTACGGTATACCCACACTTAACTATTCACGTTTCGTAACTAGTTGACTCAAACACGGCCACAGACATTAAATGTGTCTCACATACTTGCATGTTATTTTCTTACTGGAGGAGATTTGGCGCTTTTCAACTGCCCTCTGCGAGTGCTGCTTCCCCCGAGATTAACCCCTTCCGTACCAGGGTTGGGTTTAGTTTTAGTTCAGATATATTTAGACAATTTCATGCAGCCAAGGAAGGAACTGTGGTATTTAGAAGAGTTAATTGAACTAGCATGCAGCTTTTCAATTGTTACACTTCCTTTCTCAACTGAATAAAATCGTATTTATATAGCAATACTCCAATCACTAGAACTGTGGATCTGGCTCCTGACTGGTATTTGTATCGACGCTCATGATTCACCATATTATCAATACCCTAGCTCACTAGCCAGCAGAGTAGCAGACCTCACAATTGTGTTATTAGTACCGGTATCTGTATTGTTCCATTATACTGGATACGTTTTAGGAATTTAACCCTCCCGCATTTTTAAGACGCGATCGAGTCATAACGCCACCCCTCCAAGAGTGCTCGTATGATGCAATCGCATCATAATGCCATCTGTAAGTTAGAAATATTCGCCAAAAATAAGTTTAGGACTCTATTTTGACGCAATTT